>VZRI01002905.1:110523-129611 GCA_013397515.1 Upupa epops
ACTGGGTTGGTTTTAGGTTGGACTGGGTGATCCTGAAGGTCTTTTCCAGCCTCATCAGTGCTGTGACACTGTGATACCTGTCCTCGTCTGATGCAGCAGCCTGCAGGTGCCACTTGCCCTTGTAACCCAGCATAGAGGCCTTGGAAGTCATTTCCATCACCTCATTAATTCATGTGCAGCTTCAATAAGATGGCATTGACTTCAAGACCGACTAAATCTGGCTCTTTAGGATAACAGGGACAGCAGCCACTCCTGAGGTGACTCCACTGCCATCCCTGGAGTGCAGCAGGGGAGGAAAGTATTGTTCAGGAAAGCTTATCTCAGAATCCTTATCTCAGGTGGGCACCCACCCGCTGTTCCCACCCTGTTTACCACTGTAACCTCACACCAAAGCCTGTGAACTGAGCTCCGACTGACTGCCCTCTCCCCTCTGTCCTACCCCCCGACCCCCCCTGCAGCCTGCCACTGCGGTTCTGGGTGAACATGATCAAGAACCCCCAGTTTGTCTTCGACATCCACAAGAACAGCATCACTGATGCCTGCCTCTCTGTGGTGGCTCAAACGTTCATGGACTCCTGCTCGACCTCAGAGCACCGTCTGGGCAAAGATTCGCCCTCCAACAAGCTTCTCTACGCCAAGGACATCCCCAGCTACAAGAACTGGGTGGAAAGGTGAGTCTCAGCTTGAGGGGTAAACGAGTGATGCAGCGAGACCCTGCCTCCTGGGTGGAGAGGTAAGGGGCACCATCAGCCTTGCTGTGGTCGGTACTGCCTCTGGGCTCCCTGTTCTGGTTCTAAACCAAGTGGACGGCTGGTGTTGGTGGGGTGTTCCCACGTGCTGTGCAGGGGACACGGGAGTGTGATGAGAGCTGTGAAGTGGAGGTGTTTGTCTTTGTTGTTTCTCTGGAGGAGAAACTGTTGAGGAGTGATAGAAGGAGGAAGGGAGGGGAGGTGACCCCTTGGAGCCCTGTGAAATAACTCTTCTTCTAAGCCTTTCCTAGCCACCAAGAAGTGGTTTGCTGTTCGCAGCCTCCTTGCGACAGTCCCCACACTGCGTCGATCCCACCGGTCACGCAGTTACCTCCCCGAGCTCTCCTTGGAGGCTGCTCTGTGCTGTGAATGAGATCTCATCAGGCTGACAGATCTGGAGTTGTGCAGGTATCTTCTGAAAGGGCAGAGCTCCTCCCGATGTGTTCCCGCATCTGCAGGGCCTGCAGCTCTGCTGCTCAGTCTGCTGCACGGAAAGGCAGCGCCTGGCAAAGCTGCCCTACAGGCAGGACAACTAAGGTAGCTGTTCCTGCAGCGCGTAGGCGCTTCAGTCTCGTGAAGGTTCTCTGCAGGGCGAGCAGACAGCAGGGCTCATTGAGCAGGAGCCTCTCTGCTGGAGGGAGCCTTGGTGACGCTGCTCTGGCTTTGTTTTCCGGTACGCCACGCACGCTCGGCGCTGCTGACGGGTGTGGGAGCTGCACGGACAGAGAGTGATGGCTGCTCCCTGAACAGGAGTGGGGTGGTCTACCAGAGCGTTGCTGTGCAGTGCCCTCCGCTTTCAAGGAGTTACTTGTCCTGACAACCTCCTGGGCTCTGTCTGACTTGGATGCCGTGTTGTGCGGGTTCCTCCCTGACGCTGTAGGCCCCCTCCCCGTCCACCCGTGTGTGTGCTGTGGTGAGGGTGTTTGTACCTCCCCAGTGCAAGGAGAGCACGGCTGAGCGGAGGGCTCTGCCCCAGCTGCGGTGAGGTGCTGGTTTCAGGACACTGCTCCCGCTGGTCGCTGGTTTGCCTGGGGATTATTTTTAGTGAGGTTAAACACGTCTGCAGTACAGTTTCTAGGCAACCTGTAAGGCTCTCGCCAGCTACCTCGCTTCACTGTGACCTACTTCTGCTACTACGTCCAAGTTCCGTGGTGCGTGTTGAGGTTGAATTCAAAGTCCCTTCCAATCCCTAATGATTCCAACACTGCTGGATTGACTGGGATGGAGGGGAGAGAGGTCTCCCTCACTCTGGGGATGCTCCAGCAGCCTGGGGCGCAGTGGGTGGGAGGGTTCTGCCGATACCTTTCGTGCGTGAGCCTGTTCGATGTTTGTCCCGGGAGGTGGTCCGAGCTGAGGTAAGCAGCTGGACAGCAGGGTGTCGCTCCTCACGCCACGCCACTTTTTCAGCTGACAAACAGAAGACTGCAGTTTCCATTTCCTTTTCCCAGTACCGATTTCACAGCCTTTTGGAGCTCAACCACGCTGCCCACATGATCTTCAGCAGCAGGAGCAGCACTTCCCTGCACGGTTTCCCAACCAACTGACTTTGCAGAAGAGGTACCTGACACCTCCTGCTGCAAGCAAACAGCACTGGGTTGCTGTGCCCAGCGTGTGCCGGGTTGTTACCTGCACTGGTGTCTGACAGCCTGAACTGAAGCCCAAGGGGTTGGGACTACGGGTAGAATTTCTGCCCTGCTTCTGTGTCTGTGTCTCAGCTCCACCGGCTCCAGACAGTAGCACCCGGGTGCTGTGGCAGATCAAAGGAAAGACCCTCTCAAGGATGAATAAAAGATCCTTTCAGTTCTACCCCCAGTTAACGAATTCCTCTCCTCCGTTGCCCAACTGCACTTTGAGGGAGCTATTCCAAACCCCAGGACTTCTCGTGCCGGCTGCAGCTGTTCCTGTAGTCAGCATCAGCTGGCGGTGCCGTCCTTCAGGAGCACTGGACTCCTTCAGAGAGCAAATCCTGAGATAAAGACCTTCAGTCGGGAATTCTGAGGAGCGGTTGAGTAAATCAGGAGAACCTGAAATCAACTGAACTTCTTTGATGAAGAAGAGGGCAATTAGTCACTGGTAGATTGTCGCCCAACTCCAAGGCGCCGGGGAGTAAAGACAGGCTCCTCTCAACGTGGTAGCTGAGCTGGTTTACCCCAAGCCATCCCTTTGCAACTGCTGCTTTCTCGGTGTGGAGACTCTCAAGACTCAAAGCAGGGACTGACCTTGGTGTAAGAAGCAGAGGCGGGTGACGACACTTCCCTCCAGTCCTTCAGGGATTAGGTCTACACTGCAGCTTGTGACTGTGTGCTGGAAGCAGAGTAGCTGCAGGTACTGGCCTACTTCCACGTGGGGGGAGGCAAGGGGTTGGAGTTCAGCAGTCACTTTCCAACGCTGCTGGAAGCAGAGGCAGACTTGGCCTGCTGGAGCGGTCCCACTGCTGAATCCTGACTTCGTGGGGAAACCAGGTTGAGCATCGATTCACGTTGCACACCCGGGGCTCTTTCCCTATGAAAACATCTGGGACAGGAGACTGAGGCAGAGGAATTAGCCCAAGGAACGGGGACAGGCTGTTCTGGCTTTGTGGAAGCCACGAGGAGCCAGACCGCCGCTCTAAAACAAGGGGGAGGCTTTTCAATTACCGGCGGTTGAGTCTGTGGAAAAGAAGAGAGGAAAAGAACGGGGACAGCAGAGCAGGTTCTCCTCTGACTTTGCTGCCAGTGAAAACTCCATGGGCTGAGCTGAATTTACATTAGAGCAGCGTCAGATCTGCATCTTTTCAAGTTGACTTCAAATGTCCCCTTTGAGCCGGGAAATCTGGAGAACTTGGGAGCATTTGATGCGATCCCCCAGCAATACAAAGGGGAGCCTGTTCTAATTGGGGCTGCCTCATTAGCATTCAGCACCACACGGAAAGGATGACAAAGGGCTGGGGCTGACCTTTCATTTCTCTCCGTGCTGCCAAGCTTATGATAACACTTGTTTGAACTTCATTAACACCATTTAATTGCCTGCATCACAATCAATAGGATGTTTCCCTGCTGAAGCCTGGCATGGAGGCAGGGATGTCCAAGACTGAGAAGGGGCAGAGCGTAGAAAATCGGTAGCCAGAAGAGTTTTTCCATTGCCCAGGCTGCCTGAAGAGCTGCAAGGAGAGGAACTGTGGGGATTCTTCTCGTCTCTGCAGGCATTCGGTCTCCTCCTGGCTGCTCCTTGTCCGTTAAAAATAGCCCCTCAAAGGAAAGCTGAAAGTCGGTTGGGACAGTAAACCTTGTGGCTCCTCCAGTGGAGACCATTCCAAAGCGGCTTGGCCGGTGCAGGATGAGACGAGGCTGGAAGTGGCCTGATGTGTGGAATTCAAGCTGGTAATGGCTGAAGTTTGTTCTGTTAGCCTGCAGGTCCTTGGTCTGGGCTTTCACCCATTTCGTGTGCCTGGAGCAGCTATCACGTGCATGGTGTCACCCTTTAGATATTGAGGTCGCCAGCTTGTTAGGTGGTGCTGTGAGAGGGTGCTTGGGGTATTCAGAAGGGACAGCCTGTACCCATTTGGGATCTGACCTGCCAAACCAGTCAGCCTGGGGCTCGAGGACTCTCTGGTTCATCAGCAGTCTCTTCCAGCGCGGTGTTTGTGGTGCCCATTGACCACTTTGCAGCTGGCTCTGGAAAGAAGCCCGGACTGGACTAGGGCAGTGCAGTAAAGCTGATGAGCTCCACGCGCCCTAACGTTGCAGAGTTACTGAGGCTGTGAACAGCAGCGTCGGGTGGGCTCCAAGGGCTTTGAAAGAGAGCATCAAATGATGTGCAAATCCTGGCTCCGCTTTAAAAGATGCAGTCTTCTGCTTCTCCTTTCCCTGCCAGGAGGAAGGCTCAAGGTACAGCGTACCAAGGGTCAAGGTAGGGCCGTGCTGTCAGCAGAGATAATAAAACCCGGAGCTGGAGGGAGCCTCGGGAGGTCAACCCAACCAGCTCCAGCCTCAGGGCAGGATCAGCTCTGTGTAAAGCCTTCCTGACAGATGCTTGTCTACCCCTTCCTTAAAAGCCTCCAATGACAGAGTCTCTGCTCTCCTCAGGCAATCCCTTGCTGTGCTTCCCTGTCCTCCCCATCAGAACACTTCCCTGATGGGCAGCCGAAATCTCCCTGGCTGTAATTAAAGCCCATGCAGACTCATCACATCCCTGGGTGCAGGGGCACAGCTCACTGCCTGCCTGCCTGCCTCTCTGCTGCAGCTTTTGGTGTAGCTGAAGACTATTCACTTGCTTTTCTTCTCACCACAAAGGTCTGGTCTTTAAACAGAGTCAGTTTGCAGCAGTTACGTTGAAGGTGGCTCTGTGTGTAGCAGGTGCAGCCTCAGGTCAACACATCGTCTGCTCTGCGGTGCTGCTGGGTGGTTTCTTCTCCCCGAGAAACTCCTTGTGCACCCGTTCCCTCCTCAGCCTTTGACTTGATGCTGCTCAGCCGTTCCCTGCCATTCTGGAATCACAAGCAGCAGCAAGAGCTGTGGAAGCAGAGAATTCAGGTGTTGCTGTAGCTAGGGATTGCACAGACAGGCAGAGTCCGGCCCTCAAGCTCTTCAAGACGCAACTCCTGAAGCACTGACAGGTCTTCAGCTCACTTTGGGATGGGTGCCTTTTGCTTTGCTGCCCTGGTGTTGCTGCTACGGTCTGATCGGAGTCCAACAGCTCAGTCCTGACCCGCTCTCCAAAATAGAATCAGTCTGGGCTAACGAAGTCTTGCAGCTGCCTGTAGCTGAGTCAGCACAAACTTTGCAGCTCAGATGCCTCCCAGGAGACTCAGGCTGTCGCGCTGTGCCAGCAGAAGGCTTGACAGCCTGTCGCTCATCCTATAAAAAAGCTGCCCCCCACGCAGTTCCCCGGTTTTCCTTCCTCCCCCCTCTGCCACAGCAGCCTCCCTTACCCCTGCCGTGCACCTCGTCCTCCTCCCCAGGTCTGGATACGGCCGGCTGTTGCACAGCCCTGATTGTGTTGCTGTTGCGAGCTTGGATCCCTGCTCATGGCTTCGTGACAACCTTTTCATACGTGCAATGATGATGAGCGAGGGCAGTCCCAGCCCAGGGGTGGCACCACGAGAGCTGTGACAGAAAAAGAGCTTCTGGGGGGCTCTCGGCTCCATGCACAGCTGCCTAAGCCACTGCGGGACTGGGACACTGCAGACGGCAGAGGAAGCTCGTGGCTCTCTCCTCTTTCCAGGAGTTACTGAGGGGCTGCAGGCTCAGGCGTCCTCGTGGAACAGCTCCTTGAAGGAGCTTGTCCTGGTTGGTACTAGGACAAGAGCATTTTCCCTGGGTAAACAGAGGGCAGAATGTGTTCCCCAGTCACTCTTGTGTTGCTTTCCCTAGACAAGCTAAACCAAGGCAGCCCGGGGAAAGGGGACGACGGGTAAGCATCAACAACAACTGCTTTTTGAGGGAGCACTACTGCGCAGGATCATAGAGTCACTGAAGGTGGAAGAGCCTACAAAATCAGCCAGTCCAGCTGCCAACTCCACCCTGCCCACTAAACCGTGAATCACTGAATCCTTAGGGATGGGAAGGGACCTGGAAAGATCCTCCAGTCCAATCCCCCTGCCACAGGGGGTCACCCAGACCCAGTGGCACAGGAACACAGCCAGGCGGGGCTGGAACGTCTGCAGAGAAGGAGACTCCACAGCCCCCCTGGGCAGCCTGGTCCAGTGCTTCAGGACCCTCATCCTCCATCTGAGCTGCTGGCTGCCGAAGTGATGAGCTCACCCCAGTTTCTTGGGGTTTTTGTGGCTTCTGAAGTCTAATGAACAAACTTCATGCCCCGTCAGAGAATGAGTAGCCTCGGGGTAAGAACTCAGGGGAGACTCAGGCACGTAAGGCAGGATCTTGTGATGTGCATCTAAAGACCTTCTGGAGAGGGCTAGGAAAGGATCCACTAGAGATAACCAGAGCTGGAGTACAGGAGAACTGGGAAACCTGCTGCTCCAGCCCTGTGAGGAGTGCAGGGTGACCAAACAGACGTGACCATCTTCCACTTGAGGCTCTCAGTCTCGGAGGCTGGCTGAGCTGGATTTGCTGCGTTGCTGCCTTTCTGTCTCACTCAGAGGGAGCCTAGCTAAGTCATGCCCTTGTCTCAAGTCAGATCTGATGGCCTTCAGCTTGGGGATGCTCAGAGGAGCAGCACGGCGACCCAGCATCCTGCTTCCCCTGTGCTGCCAGCTGCAGGGACAACAGGCAGCAGCAAATCAAGCTCTCAGTGAAAATCAAGAGGTGAGGACAATCTCACAGTGGCTTTGAAGACACTAGGGGTTCCCAAGTGGCAGAGAGGCCCCAAGTACCTTGAGGATCCCAGTGCCAGGGAGGTAAAGGTAAATCAAAACCCACGGAGGATGCTGTCATCTCCCTCCTAAGATGCTTTAGCACACACACTCATCGTGCTCTCAGTGCCGTGATGGCCTCGCTGCTCTGCAAGTCTCTCAGCCGTGGCAGTGCTGATGAGGTGGTGGTACAGGTCTTTTCCCTGCACACGCGGCTCTGTTCAGTTACCAGCACACGTTGGGGGTCTTCCCCCTTCTTCTTCTATTATTTTTCACACAGAACACCCTTCCACAAGATCTTTGCTAAGGGGAGATGGCTGCTCAGGTGTGTGATGGCCAGAGAACTGAATCCAGGGGAGATGAGGACACAGTGGACCCGGAACCCAGCACACTGGGATCACAGCTGGAGAGGTGACTGGAGAAGCCTCCAAGCTCCGAAGCTGAGATCTCTGCATCGAGTCTTTCTCTCCAGGAGGCACTGTGCTGTTTCCTGCTGTCCTCATGAGTCATGGGAGTGTTGTTTGCTGGGAAAATACCTCTGCAGGGCTGGAAAAGGCTGGGGAGGGGCTTTCAGACCCCCATGAGCCACTCAGGAGAACATCGCTAGGCCAGAGGAAGAGGGGCAAGCTTGGGGAAGCAGGGGATAACACGAGTCTGTGTTCTGCTTTCCGGAAGCACCCTCCCACCATCCTGGCACCGCTTGATGACTGCATGGAGCAAAAAGGAGAAGGAACCTTTCCACTGATTGTCAGAGCAGCAAACACAGCCCAGTCCTCTGCTTCCTTGCACCAGCAGCCTCATTTGTCTTCGCTGTGCTGTAATCCCCTCCGCTGTTCATCTCGCCCAGCAGGAAGGTGCCCATGCAATATTCATGAGGCGCTGGGCTCCTCTCCGCGGGCTCCTCTCCTCGTAGGCACCATAAATCAGTGCGTTTCACTGCATTGCAGGCTTTTTTTGCCATCCCCCCCCAAGTTGCAGACGGTGCTGGTTGCACAGGGATGCAGTTTCCTTTGGGTGCCAAGGCACACCTGGCTCGTTGGCCCTACAAAATCACACAACCAAAGAATCAGGCTGAAAAAGACCTCCGTGACCTGGCGTCACCACATCAACCAGCCCATAGTGCCATGTCCAGCCTTAAACACCTCTAGAGATGGGGACTGCACCACTGCCCTGGGCAGTCCAGTCCAGGCTCTGAGCACCCTTTCCCTGAGGAAGGGCTCCCTAACAGCCAACCTAACCCTTCCCTGACAGCTTCAGGCCCTGCCCTCTCATCCTGGTGCTGGGTGCCTGGGAGCAGAGCCCAATCCCCACCTGACTACAACCTCCCTGTAGAGAGGGAGAAGGTCCCTGCCGAGTCTCCTCTTCTCCAGACTAAACACCCCCAGGTTCCTCAGCCTCTCCCCATCAGCCTTTCCCTCCAGTCCCTTCCCCAGCCTCGTTGCTCCTCTGCACCCACTCCAGCCCCTCCATCTCTTTCTTGAAGTGAGGGGCCCAGCACTGCCCCCAGTACCTGAGATGAGGCCTCACCAGCGCTGAGTACAGGGGGAGAATTATGTCCCTGGTCCTGCTGGCCCCACTCCGTGACTCCATGTTCCTCAGTGATGCTCTCTGGCTCCGAGGAGCCCGCAGTAGAGCTCTCAGGGATGCCAGCAGCCCTTGATGCTTTCTCTTGGCACAAACCCACGCTGCAAGGTCCGTAGGAGTGGCGAAGGTTAGAAATACTTATTCAGCATCTGCTCCTGGAGGTAATNACTGCAAGGTCTGGTTTTGCCCAGCTCCTGATGCTGAGAGCTGTTTGAGCTCCGTAGGAGTGGCAAAGGTTAGAAATACTTGCTCAGCATCTGCTCCTGGAGGTAATTCTGCAAGAGGGGTCCTCATGGGACTTCCAGCTGCACTTGGGGCTGAGGGTTAGGCAGGCTGTGAAGCAGAACTAAGCCCAGACCACTTGTTACTGGAGTATGGGGAGTGAGTGGACGATGTTTACTCCATGGGACGGTGTCAGGTGAGGACCTGTGGCCGGTCCTTGGCCCGGAAGAGGAGATGCTCTAAATTCAGGGGCAGTGATTGTGCTGTGTCCTGGAAATCACAGTGAAACGAAGAGGTTTCCTGAGGGGCTGGAGTCCAGCTCTGGGAGCAGCCAGGCTGGAAGACTGCAGAGAGCTAGGAGAAAGCCTCCTCCCTCCTATAGCTCTCTCTGCCAAGGTAGTCTCTCCGGGTAGTACCCGAGAGAAACCCACTGCAGGATGTCAGGATGGGAGTGCAGGGCTCAAAGCCAGACTGGGCAGAACTGGAGCCTGCGGGAGTGGAGGGGTTTCCTCTTGCCCGGTGCTGTCTTTCTTTGGAGACTTCAGCAGCTGCTTGGCCCGCTCTGTCACAGCTAGTACTTTCCCACTCGTCTCTCTGGAGGGTCCTTGTCTCAGCGCACTTGAGCATCCGATCTCTCTGCGGAGGGGGAAGCAGCCTCCGTCTCAGCGGGCGCCCGGCGCTGTTTAGCAGGACACCTGTCCGCTCGTTCGGCTCCCCCTCCCCTCTGACTCCTCATTCTGGAGGGGCGGGTTGCCGCAGCAGCGGGCTGGGGGTTTGTTTTGCCTGATGTGGGGTTTTTTTCCCTTCCTTGTGCTCAAAATGTCAGATTGCTGAAATTAAAAATGGAAATGACGGCGCCTCCTGAACCGGCTGGCAGCGGAGCGCAGCTGCCGCTGACAGTGACTGATTACCTTCCACAGACCTTGTCCTCCAGGACCTGCCTTACCCGGGGGATGGAGGGCACTGGGAACCGCGCCGTCCTTAAAGAGACATCGCTGTGCGGGCGAAGCCTGAGGGGCAGTAGATTGGGGGGATCCCGATCCTACAGAGTCCCAGTTGTCTTGAGCTCAAGGGGAAGGATGTTGACTGCTCCTGACCTGCTCCAGCAGAGCCTGCTCTGGCATGGGGAGTTGGATTGGGTGATCCCCAGAGGTCGTGGGACCCCTAGGGTTCTGCAGTCCTAGGATTCTGTGACTCTATTGCTCCGTGAAGCTGTGATTCTATGAAGGCAGGTTCTGCCCAGTCAGGAGGGTATGGGAATGTCGGATCATAGAAGCATAGACTGTGTTGGGTTGGAAGGGGCCTCCAAGGGGCATCCATTCCAGCCCCCTACAGCAAGCAGGGCCATCTCTAACCAGAACAGGTTGCCCAGAGCCCCATCCGGCCTGAGCTTGAGTGGCTCCAGGGATGGGGCCTCCAGCCCCTCTCTGGGCAGCCTGTTCCAGGGATCCCCCACCCTCAGATTCAACAACTTTGTCCTCACATCCTAAATCTTCATTTCTCTAAAAAATGTCAGACTAGCTCAAATTTTGGAGCAAAAGGTTGATGCTGAGCAGCAGGGGAGTTGCTGTGTCCGGCTGCAATCACCGGGGGCATTGGAGGACGTCAGGAGCAGAGGCACTAGTGCGAACAGTGCCAGCGGGCACTGAGTCACAGGAGCATCAGGGGTCGGAAGGGGGTTTTCCTTCTGTGGGAGCAAAATCCCGAGCTCTGAGCAGACAGCAGGATCAGTGGGATCAGTGAGACCTCTCTGTGGGGCTGGAGCCTAGGCTGAAAGCTTCTGGGGGCCTGAGAGAAGGAGCTGGCACCAATAGATGCCGCCTACTTTGATGGCACGGAGAAAGCTTCCGGATTACTCTTTGGGATTTCAGGGATTGAGTGATTCCAGCACACGGGAACAGCACTGCAGGGATCTTCTCTTTGGATAAATCACATCCTGTGCTGCAAAAGCAGAGAGCGACCGACTGCATCGTTAGAGCACCAGCAGAGCCCAAGGGTGCCAGTTGTGCCCTTCCTCCTCATTGCTGGCTTTCATCTCTGGACTCTCTGCTGCCTCTGCTCAAGAAGGCCCCTCTTTGTGTCTTTCAGGTACTATTCAGACATTGCCAAGATGCCAGCAATCAGCGACCAGGACATGAATGCATACCTGGCTGAGCAGTCTCGAATGCATATGAATGAGTTCAACACCATGAGCTCGCTCTCGGAGATCTACTCCTACGTTGGCAAGTACAGCGAGGAGGTAAGAAACGCAGGAGGAGAAGGCACTTCTGAGAGGGAAAAGCACTTCTGCAAGAGTGTGAGACAGCACACCCATTCCCAGGGCCCAGCTTGGGTCACAGTCACCTGTCTTCATCCTGGCTGGGGGTGATGGATGTAAGGAGTGAAAAGCTGGGGGTCTGGGAAGGGACGTCCTGTGACTGTCGATCTCCACCTGGTGTAGCCTCTTCCCTCTGCATCCCTCTTATTTTGGACTCCTGGTGTTGATAAATCAGATGTAGCTGGGCTTGAAGTAGTTGCTGGTCAGACGTTAGCTTGGTACAGAGGTCTGTGTGAGCTCCTCTCTGGTCCTGCACGGGCAGGAGCTGCTTTGTGCAGCGCCCTTTCAGATACCCTAAAGCACCCCGGAGAGCATGAGGCAGGACTTACATGTGGCTGGTATGGCTCTGTGTGTTGAAGACTCAGGGGGACCCCTTAGGGTGTCTCGAGTGGTTTGGCGAGGTGGAGAGTGAAGCTGCCAAATGCACAGGACGAGGATCCGTTTGATCGGCTGCAGGTAGTTAAATCAACTGCTGCGGGCTGGCTGGCGCGATTGAAACGCTGAGCCTGGAACTCCCCTCCAGAAAACGACTCCTCATCTGCTGCTCTAAGATGCTCTAAGATGCTGTTCTCATGGGAAAAATCAGAAGGCTCAAAAAGCCTCCCTACCCCTTCTTTCTCTGTCCCTTTCCAGATTCTTGGAGCCCTTGATCAAGACGACCAGGCTGGGAAACAGAAACTTGCCTACAAACTTGAACAAGTCATAAGCCTCATGAGCATAGACAGCTGAGAACTGTCCTGCCAGGGACATCCTGGGAGGGATAAACCAAGTCGTGCCTCACTCAAGATCATCATCTTTACCAAGTGCAAGTTTTGATCGGCTGTAAGCGGAGTCACCGGAACAGCTTTCTGTCTGTATCTCTCTCCTCTCTCTCTCTCTCTCATTTCATCCTCTTTCCAAATCTATGGACAAAGAGACAAAGCCCCAGGGGTTGAAAGAAAGGACTGCAGAGGAATCTTGGCTCTGGGGACCTCGAGACATTTGGGTAGAGCTCTCCTTTTCACAGGTTCCCCTCTGCCTTTGCCCTAGAGAAAAACACAGAAATGACCCCCCCAACCCCTCCCCCAGCACCCCGTCATCACTCTGCAGATGGGAGATGGGGAGGTAAAGTCTGTCATGCTGCTTTAACTGTCCTCCAAGGGCTGTAGCCTCCGGAAGGGACGTGGAAATTAACTCAGTATTACTCGCAGTCTCCCCAAGGGGAAGGCAGCCCGCCTGCAGGGATCCTGGAGCGCAGGAGCAGCCCGAGATCCTCTCCTGCAGAGCCATTGCAGCTCCATCTCTCGACAGTGACCCGTTGAGAGACGTACCCTGAGGCTCCCCAGAAAGCGCCACCGCTCCATCCAGAGTGGCACCATGGTGGCTCTTAGCCTCCCCGGGGAAACAGCAGCATTGCTGCTCTCTCGAGGCAGGAGAAGGTTCAAGAGGGGAGGAGGAGACCCATGCTCCCCTGCCCCTGTGTTCCATAGGGTTATTCTTATTTTTCCAAGAGACCCGTGTCCCCCTCCGTCTTTCCCGTTGTGTCCCGTTGGTCATGGCACTGTGGCGAAAGTGCTTGCTGCTTGGTGGCATCCCGCTGGTGCTGGTTCTGCTTCTTCTGGCCCTGGACAGCACAGCATTTCCCTCCTGCCCACCTCGGGTGGAAAGCGCAAGGCCTGGCGAGGAGCTTGGCCTCCAAAAGCCAACCAGAGGGCTCTTGGGGTTCGTTGGTTTTTGTTTAAAGCTGTTAGTTCCTTCCGTTCATTTCCTCACCTGGAAGAGAGCCGGGGTTTACTCGTGCTGGAATCTCCGAAGGCTGCTGCCGGGCTGGCCGTGGAGAGAGGCGGTGCACGGGAGCGGAGGTAAAACCTCCCTTCAGAGCCACTCTGTCTCGAGGAGGTGTTGCCAGACGGCTTGGAAGGAAATCTGGGAGGAAATCTGAACAGAACACTGAAAAATGCTCTTCTACCTGGATACTCCCAGCCCGACTGCTCGTCTTCTGCAGCTCTCTGAACCACTGTACGCTCATCCGCCTTCCGGTGCCAACGTCTGACCCGTCCTCTCCGTCTCTGGAACCAACAGGCCTTGCTGGAGGCGCAGGTGCTGCCTGGAAAGGATCCTGCTCGCTGCACTCCCTCCGGAGATCTCTGTCACCGCAGGACGAGTGTGGGTGATTGCCACTTCCTGCCCTCTGCCCAGCTCCTCCACAGCGGTGTCTCCACCTGACTCGCGGCCAAACAAAGAGGAGTGAGCTCCTGCATCTTTTCTGCGCTGGCCCATCTTGTTCGTGCAGCTGCCTGACTGGGTAACACCATGGTTCAGCCTGGTGGGAGGCCCTCGGGGTCTGGAGAAGCTCGCATCCTCACACCATGGAGGTGAGAGCTGGGTCTGCCTTCATCCCACCGGGAAAGAGCAGAGCTCACTAGCAGATGGAGGAGTGGCTTGCTCCATGGAGAGTCAGCCTGCATCCGTCTCACTCCACCCTCAGAGCTGCAGCCTGAGTTTCCTTTGCACCTGGAGGGAGGAAGGGGTAGAGGCAGGGGGTGCTCACTGAGTGCAGAACGAGTGCTTTTGGTTTCTTCGTGCCTCTCGCCAGCAAATCGGAGCCTCTGCAGGGCGACCGGTCAGGAGCGTCTGCTGGGGGAAGCGGTGCCAGGAGGAGGAGTCCGTCAGCGAGCGGGGTTCCTTCAGCAGGAGGAGTCCGTCAGCGAGCGGGGTTCCTTCAGCCCAGCCGATGCGCGCGAGGGCCAGCCTTGCTAGACCCGGCTCAAGAACGGTGTCCAAACCTGGGGAGAGTATCAGGAGGTCGGGAATCAAACAGCAAACGTAGGGACGCGTCTTGGTTTCGGAAGCCCCAGACATTTCTCTCCTGATCACTGTTATTATTATTTTGTGTGCGTGTGTGTGCATGTGTGCGTGTGCCTACCCATGTGCGTGTGCGTGCGTGTGCGCGTGCCTACCCGTGTGCGCGTTACCTCCTTTTGAAGTTGGCTTGCGTTCCGCGTGGTCGCTGAGCTGATGGACTCGTCGTGCACCTTACGGACATCTCCGCGCGGGGAAGAGGCCGGCGCCGTGGGGATGGGTTGGGTTTGCTTGGTTCTGCCTTGGGTTGTCTTGATCCGTTCAGTAGCGCCAGCGCATGTTCCAGATCCACTGCTTATGGCTGTGAAAGTGGGGTCAGCGGTCCCACCAGAGCCAGCGGTTGGGGAACGACGCCGACACAAACAGGCTATTTTTTATAAGGAGGTCACAGAGGGAAAATTAAACAAAAAAGCAAAAAAAAGCATAAAATGAAATAAAAATAATAAAAAAGGAAGAAACCAAAGGTTTTGACAAACAAAGTGCCACGCAGAGACAAACACGGACCCTGTTGTCATGCCTTGTACTCACAGCTGGACGGTAGGAGGCTACGGACGGCCAGCTGGCTTGGAGGGAAGTGGTCATGAGTGATGGGCTGCTCTGCCTGGACATGCGCACGCGGAAGGAAGAGGAAGCTGTTCGCAGGATAAGGACGTGGACGAGGCAAAGCAAATCCACTGTCAGAGGAGCAGCACAGGGAGATTTTGGACGTACCCAGTGTCTCTACGATGCTTTCAGGGCTGGGGGTTTGTTGCTGTGCTATGGGCGGTTTCTCTTGTTGTGGTTTTATTTCTCCTCGCCGTGCGGGGTTTCCATCTGTAACACAGATAGTGCTGCGGCCAGGACGAGCTGGCACGCCTCACAGGCACTGAGGATTAAATGCTTAGGTGACATGGGAAGCGCTATGAGATCGGTGTCTTGACCCTTCCTAAGCTCCCCAGCTGCCCCTTTCTGGGTCCTCTCCAGCCTCTTCTTCCCCCCATTCCCAGGATTTGAAAGAAAGTCGGCTCCTCTTTCATCTCCTCCTGATTTTACTTTCAGGTTTGTCTTTATTTGATGGTCGATCTGGTTTCGCTTGGAGAAGGTGCCAGAGCTGAGATGTAAATGCGTGGGCTTCCTCCCCTGTCCCTTCCAGGACCCTTCCCATTTCCAGCCGCTGTCCCAGCGTCCCCCCAGTCGCCGAGAGCTCTCGGCCTCTCTCTTCCCACGCTCACCTGCTGAGCTGACTGTTCTCTAAGTGCATGTAAAACACAAACAGGAGCGAAGCCTGGAGCAGAAGAATGAGCCCTACTGTAACACAGATGCCTTCTTTTCCTCTTCCTTTGATTTCTTTCCCCCCGCCTCCCCCTTCCCACACGAGATCCAAACTGCCCAGCCGTAGGTGTTGCTCTACCCCGGTTCCCCAGCCCCGCAGAGAGGTTTGGACTGGAAGTCCCTCAGAAGCAGTGGACAGGTTCTCAGTGTCCCGAAGGCCAGGCGACAGGCCGATCTTCAGAGGTGTTCACTGCAGTCAAGGCAGTGGACACAGACACTTGCAGCGCCGTCGGGAGTGGGGACAGGGAGTTTGTGCAGACCCCCTGTGGTCCTGCGGGAGGAGCTAAGGTTATTTCTTCACGCAGAGCTGGCACGGGGACTTCACACCCAGCTGAGAGGTGAGCAGTCTCTCAGCCGGCACATCCTGTCCTCCCGTGAGTGCACTCGCCTCAGCAGAGGCAGTGATCGGAGGCATAATCCATCACCTCGTCGGCTTGTGCGGGCTGAGCGTCCAGCAGAGGCTGTCGTGGGAGAAGTGGTGTCGTCTGGAAGGAGGCGCTGGATATGGCTAGTGCTTGGACAGCCAGCGCGGGAGAACTGCAGCCACCCAAGGGCACTGTCCTGGCCCTGCCTGCCCTGGTCCTCCTCTTCCCACCCTCCCTTCTGTGTATTTGCCACAGGATCAGGAGGACACTGAGGTGCTGGAGCAGGTCCAGAGAAGGACAGCGAGGCTGCTGAGAGGTCTAGAAAACAGACCCTGTGAGGAGAGGCTGAGGGAACCGGGCTTGTTTAGTCTAGAGAAGAGGGGCTGAGAGGAGACTTCATTGCTCTCTCCAGCTACCTGCAAGGAGGTTGTAGTGAGGCTGGTACTGGTCTCTGAGATTACTGATGACAGGACAAGGGGAAATGGCCTCAGGTTGCATCAGGGGAGTTTAGGCTGGACAGGAGGAGGAAGTTCTTTATCGGGAGTGTCTGGGCGCTGGAGCAGGCTGCCCAGGTTGGTGATGGAATCCCTGTCCCTGGAGATACTTAAAAAACCAGTAGGTAGAGCACCTGGGGCTGTGGTCTGGGTGTTAGGGAGCTGTTGGGTTGAGGGTTGGACTTACTGATGCTGGAGGTCCTTTCCAGCCGTGAGGATCCTGTCCTGAACACCCCTGAAGGTTCGGTGCAATCCGACATCCAGCAGCCTGGCTCTGGCAGCCAGGAGGGCTGTGTCCATGTTCTCCTCGGTGGTCTAAGCGCTGCAGTTGTCCCATTGGACCTCTCTGACACCGGGGACTGCGACAACGCTGTGATGAGAGGGTTTGCCAGCAGCACCCTGGGTGGTGTTTGCTTACACCGAGGGGTGGTTACCGAGGTTTGCAGAGCAGCTGCAGCCTCAGCCCACAGGAAGGTGTCTGCCCCCAAAGGGAAAGACAGCCAGCGACAGAATTGTCAGGGCTGTTATTAACCATCCTTGTGAAAACTGACCAAGAGTGGTCAGTGTTACTGCTGAGTCAGCACAAACCCATCTCCTCCTCATTTCCTGGAGTCCAGGATTCCCGTGAGGTGACAACCCGACCCCAGAACATCGAGATCAGACGGAAAAGTAGCTCTAAAAAGGACTTCAATGCACGAACCATCTCACACACCAAGTCAAGGCTGCTGGAGTTGAGCAGCACGAGACTCACACTGCCCCGAGGCAGCAGTAAAGCTCTTCCCACAGGCCTGTGGAACAGTTAGGAATCACACTTGCCCGATAGTGCAGATGCTGCTTGGCACTGCAAGGGGAAGGAGAGAGGAGAAAAACTGGTCTTGCTTCCCAAAGTGCTGAGGCAGACTCCAGTGCATGAGGCATTGGCTCCTCCATGGCGATCTGCTGCTTCCTGTGCCGGCCCTTGCTGATGTGGGATGATGCAGTGAGCAGAGAAGCACTTGGGTGGAACTCCCTCAGTCCAGCAAGGTGGGTTTAGTCCCTTCTCCCTGCTTCAGCCTTCAGCCACACGTAGAGAGCACTGCAAACAGTTTGCGTGTCCCCCACCTGTGCATGAGGAAAGCAGTGCAGAAGCCCAGCTCTCAAATCAGTGTGGTTTCAGCTCCTCTGGGCCCGAGGAGGAAATTCTTGAATCTGAGGGTGGGGGATCCCTGGAGGAGGCTGCCCAGAGGGGTGGTGGAGACCCCATCCCTGGAGCCATCCAAGCTCAGGCTGGCTGGGGCTCTGGGCAACCTGTTCTGGTTAGAGATGGCCCTGCTTGCTGTAGGGGGGTTGGACTGGATGCCCTTTAGAGATCCCTTCCAACCCTCTGATTCTATGACAGCAAAGCTCATCAGCCACGTTCTGTCTGGGATGGCTCAGTTCACTACATGGTTAGGGAAGCACCCAAGGGGGCACAGGCTTACAGCTACACTTTGTTCTGTAGTAGGATGTCAAAAATCAAGGTAAAAAAGGGAAAGAAGTTTGACACTTGGAAAACCCCCACCAAGGCCCCACCAGCGAGGTCATACAGCTGCTTCGTCCAGCCAAGCTGTGGCGTGTGTGATTTCTGTTGTTGGCATTGTTCGTTCACTGGCTTTTTCTTTTCTTGTCGTGGTGTTAATCTGTTCTAACAACGGAGAGTTTACCTCAATAAATTCTTTCTGCTTGGAAACCGATGGCCTCAAAGGCGCTGGCAGCAGCAGGCAGCGTGCAGGGGAGCTCGGTGAAGTGAACAAGTGGGGAGAACCAGGGCGTTCAGGCTCTCTGCGTTCCTTTCTCTTGCTGATGTGGTCTGCCGCAGCTCCTTGGCCCTGAAGGCAGCACTTCCCAGTAGGAGAAGTCACTGCTCACTGTCAGATAGACTGAGACACGAGCGCGGGGTGGAGGAGCCAGGGCATGTGTCCAGATTACTGCCCCTTCTGAAGTCTCGCAAGAGAAATCTTAGTTAACGTTTCTGTGCTCTTCCTTTCTCCAGTCCCTGGAGAAAACCCACTTGGCAGCCCGAAGTGGGCTCAGGAAGCAGAGAGATAAGGTGCTAGCTGAATGCTCCCAGTGTTTTCCCCAAGGCATTGAGAGGCAAGTGGATTACTGAATGTCACAGGACAGGCCCTTCCTCGTGTCTGACCCCGTGTCTCGGACATGCACGCGAGCCCAGCAGTCTCAGCCTTTGTTTTGCAAAGCTCCCACCTGAAATACCGAACTCACCGTAAAGGCATGTCCTTCCACTGCAGCGTCACCGACAGCCTCAAAGAGATGTCCAGACAGCGCTAGAAAGGAGGTTGGGATCCTTTTTCTTAGGTTATTGTCGTCGTTGGTTTGGTTTTTCTTTGGGATTGATCCTAGTTAAAGAAGAAATAAAGTCTATGCTATTGAGACTGGAATCCCGTTGTTACTTGGTAAAGGCAAAGCTTCTGTACCTTTGTTATAATTAATTGTATACCTGTGTATGTAAATATAAGGCATTCCTATTTTGCAGTCCAAAACAAAGAAAAAACCAACAAAAAAAGGAAGAAACCCTCCTATTTGTAATATAGAATAAAGTTTATTAAAAAAAGAAAGAAAGAACAGTGCCCCAGGCTGTGATCTCTGCTTCCTGTGGCCAAACCGCGTCGGGGCAAGGGAATTCAAGTGAGGGGGAACCATGGAGACCATGTAGGCATTCAAAACAAGTCCATGGCACTTCCAACCCTTCTCCAGACCCAGGAGCTCTGACTACCCACTGCACCTGCTTTGGAGTTTCCTGAGCGCCCCGGAGAATCAACGTGTTGGTGTTTTGGCTTTGACTTCAGACTCGGGACCATGGGCTGCAGTGGCAAATGGGTCACTGGAGGGCAAAAGTTTGTGGATCAGCATGCGTATGTCAACAGTGATGGTGAA
>VZRI01002905.1:129705-203265 GCA_013397515.1 Upupa epops
TCCCTTCCCTTTCCCTTCCATAACTGATCACTGCCACAGCATTCAGAAGCAGCAGAGGGGGTCAGAGGTCTGTACTCTGTGTCCTGCACCCCCTAACAGACTCCATAACCAGCAGCCTCTTGGTTGCACAAAGGAGGATCCAAGCTCTTGCCCTCCCTGTCATCCCAAGAGCTGGGCATGTGGCATCAACATCCTTAGCAGCCTCCTCTTCCCCAGAATATCCCAGTGCTTCCCATGGGATCAACTCAGCCACTGCTTTTGCAGCTGGATGCAGCAGAGTGCTGCACATCTGTGGGAGCCCATAGGGCAGGGATACCTACCACTAGTGATACTGGGGTTTCCTCAGCACCGAGACCAGGGCAGAACACAGCACCAGCTACTCACACAGACCAATCAAGCAGAGCTGCAGTCACTTAGCACAGCTAAACAAACAGATTCCAGGCTTGTGGTGACCCCCTCTTGTCAGCTGCACGCTGAGTGTTTGTTTTTGAGGGGATTACATGTGCGGGCTGGCTGCTGCTCGTGGGGGATTTACCTTCGAGTCCAGGAGAGCTGCCAGAGGAGGAAAACCTCAGACACATTCCTGTCTGCAACAGGACAGGGCACCTGGTGCTTTCTGGGGTCCTCAGGAGATCTTGGAAGAGCTCAGCGCTGGTCCTGTCGAATCAGCTTGCAGGTGCATGAGAGAGACCTCAAAGCTGTGCTGGAGGCACCAGCTACTTCTCCCAGCTTCAGCCTCCCAAACGGCTCTGCTCCGCTCCCAGATGGACTCGGCTGGGTATTCATGTTACCTATAAAGGAGGAGCCATCTCCCCAGCTCTTGGCTAAGGTCATTTGTGTCTCTGTCCATGCTGGATTCCTCCTCTTCCAGACTACAGGAAAGAAGCATTTTGAAAGCTTTTACTGCCCACGAGCTGATGCTCATTCCGGCATCTCAATCCATCCCGTCTTAACATTCCCCCTCGAAGGAAATGGTGACCCCTTCCTTCAGCTCTGTGCCATTCCCAAGGCAAACAACATCCTCCAGGTGCCTCTCAAAAATGAATGAGCTGGGCTTCAGCTACCAGGAGACAACTAGGAGCCAGTGTGCAAGCCCAGATGTGAGCTGAGAAGGGCTCTTTCTAGCAATCTGGAGAACACTCCGTCTGCCTTTGTTATTTCCCGGTCCCCTCGCCCACTCTCTGACACTTCAGGGGTTCAGCTGCTGCATCCCATTGCGCTCTTCCCCTCACCAGTCCCCCTTCAGGAGTTTTTTCTTGGTGGGATGTCAGGCAGAAATCCCTCCCCGTGAGGGGGTTGAGGCCCTGAAACAGGCATGGAGGCACTGTCAGGACCTGTTCCTCTTTGGAAGGTTACGGGGCAGGTCTGCAGCACGGACGTGAGCTAGAACCCAGGCCACACACCAGCTGCAGCACAGGACTCACTGCAGGCAGAGTACAGCCCCAGGAGGTGACTAGTGAGAGCCAAATAGAGAACCTCCTGGGTTCTAGACAGCAGAGTCACTGGGGTGATCATGCCATGGCTCTGGTCCTTTACTCATCTTTCCCTCCGCTGAATGACTGTGAAAGGAAGGTTGCAGGCACTGATCCAACCATCTCAGCAGTACCTAGGTCTGCTCAGTACTTTCCCTGTGCCCGGGCCAAAGCATAGTGCACTCAGCAGGGGAATTGCCTTATAAAAGTGCCCTGCTCTGCATTAGCAAAACCAATCTGCTGAACTTCTCAGCAGAGCAAGGCTCGACACCAAACTGGTTCCAACTACCACATCAGAGACCTCTAGTGAATTAGATCCAGAAGAGGCATCTGTGAGTTACGGGGCTGGAATTCCATCAGGGCTGCTGGGGAGGTCATAAACCAACAAACAGCTCTCAGCAGCACCCCTGCTCTTCCTGTCCACCATCCTCAAATAGAACTAAGGCCCCATAATTCAAGAGGGATCTGTTTTCTGCAAAAGGACAACTGGAAAGAACCGTCTGGGGGGGGTCAGCCTGTAAATCTATTCTGTTTTCTTGTCCTTCTTCCCTTTCCTATTTCACAGGCTTCATCCAGCTCTTCATCACTGATGTGGTGATGTTAGGCCATGGGCTGAGCTGGATGAGCTCAGAGGCCTTTTCCAGCCTCAATAATCTGTGCTTCTCTTCCTCTGAAAGGTTAGGCTTTGTCTTGCAGTTAATCAGAAATATGCTGCATCACTGGCACTACAGTTGGTGCTGGGTGTACGGGCAGCTGATGTGATCCTCATCTCAGGCTTTGGTTCTTTCAGAGGAAGGAGCAGGAGCAGCTGCTCTGTGATCAGAAGAATCTGACAGTACACAGCTCTGCCTTCACCTCCACACTGCTGACCTTTCTCATTCACCTGGCATGTTCAGCTGGCTTAGATCCCCAGCAGCAGTGCCTAATAAACATCCTGGCATGAGGCACCGCAGGCCTGTGCCTGCTGTTTGAACCCAGAGAAGCTACTGAAGGCTCTCAGAGATAAGACACATATGGCTGCAATTCCAGCCCCTTTATCTGCTCACATCTGGTTATCTTCACTGCAATCTGCTGCGGCACAATTGCTGGCTAATTGTGTAGTGGCCCCGGCAGCGCTGGGGTTAGGGGCATGAGGGGAAGGCCCCTGCTAATCTATTCCAGAGGCTCAAGGGAGTTGGGATTGCTCCTTGGCTGGTGGTTGCAGATTCACCAGGGCCATGCAAAGGGAAGGATGCTGTCGCCCAGGCAAACCAGTCAGCAACAAGAAGCAAATACTGTGGGAGAAGAGCCTGCCACCACTGCTGAAACCACTGCAGACCCTGACTCCCACGGGGAAGGGTATAAGTGGTGAAAGCTGGAACTCAGCAGGGGGTGGAACTTGAGGTCTGGGCTCTGGCTCTGCAGCTCGCTGTGCATCGTTTCTCCTCCACCAAGGTATTTCCTTGCATAATTTTCAATTTAAGTCTAAATCACAGTGATGAGGAAAAGGAAAACTCTATTTTGAAGGCAGGGGTGGATAGTAAGAAATCTTACGTGGTTGGTTTACTACGGACTTAGACTTTAAAATCCTATTTCCTCAATCACTGTTGGAACTGAAAACATTTTACGGCAATTCAGAGCCTCAGAATCCTGTCCAGAGCAGCTCTGGGAAGCACGGGACTTACAAAGGGTCGGTTCTCAGAGGAGCAATGAGTGCGCAGTCTGGGGGTGCATTAAACGTCCAGAGAACTCTGCCTCAGCGGAGGGCTGAAGCCTGCACAGGGCCAGCAGGCTAAACTCCTGCCTGAGACCTCTCTCGGGGTTAGAGTCTGGATTTTATAACTACTTCTGGCGATGGGATGGGATCCCTCTACTTCTTCATCTGCAGAGAGGGAGGATAAAGAGTAGCTAAAATTAGGGGTGTCAGAGGAGAGGGAACCACTGCCCAGCACACAGAGGGAATGTACCCACCCCGAGAGCTGTCAGCTGGACAAGACTGAAGACAAGGAAGATTTCTGGGTTAGCTTAAGCCTGGTGTTAACCCTTCAGGCACTGCCAAGGGATCCCAGCTCAATCATCGTCGTTCCCTGGCAACTCCTTCTGGCTGAGAAAAGAATCCTAGTCTGCCCTTTCTCGGTGATGTCAGGAGGCAAAAAGTCCTTCCACTTTGTGAAGCTGTGAGACCAAGTGGAGCAGTATTTCCTTTACTGCTGACAGCCTGGGTCTGCTGTCCAGCTTCACCCATCTGCCCCTCTCCATGCTGCGCCAAGCTCAGCAGTGCGTGGAAACACCTTTCAAACTCAATTAATTTCAAGCCCAAGTAACCTTGATGGATTACTTTATTCTAAGTCACCAGAAGATGATTTTGAGTATAATAGGAAGGAGCTGAGAGAGTATTCTGGGCGTCAGATGCCATGGCTGTGCTGACCTGACCATGGAGCCCAGATCTGACAGCCCTCCCATGTTATCCCTCCTGTCGCACTCCTTTACAAGGGGTAATGCTTGAGCTGGAGCAATAAAGCTCCTTCCTCCCACCAACTGGTAACGAAGGAGCTGATTTAACTGCTTACAACATTTAATTCCAGGAAAAGGCCAAAGCAGAATTTCTATCCTTATTTATCACAACCTGCTGGGGCCTCCTTCCGCTTTTTGTGCTTAGAGGGAGACTCAGTAAACCCTTCTGCTCCCAGGAGCTGTTCTCTCTTGCCTGATGAACTCTATCTGAGACCCCTCGAGATCCGGCTGCCCTTCCTTTTGATTTTCCTGACCCAGGACACAAGGCCATCAAGCTCTCGGGAACACTGGCTTACAGAAGCAGAGCCTGTGGGCTTTGAGTCCTCCAGCCTAACAGAGCAGGACAAGGCTGGGTGGGAAGAAGGTGAAATCTCCACTCAGGTGAGGGGATGACATGTTTCTCACTAGCTGGGTAATAGTTCCTTGGATGCTACAAGCTTGGTTTTTTAGGTATCACTGTGGGGATCGAGCTCACTGGGAGGTGTTTCATGTTCAGAGCACTTCTAGGTGCAGAGTGTTTTCTTTTTGGTGGTCTCCTGAGAGTGCCTTTCACACAGTTTCACTAGATATTCCAGTCTTGCCTCAGCATGGGAGCCGCAAAGGTCTCCACTGGATTCGTGGCCAGTAACTTGTTCATGGCAGACCACAAGCTATCTGCAGAGCAGACCACAGCTGGCTTGGATGGGGCTCTGGCAATCCTGGTCTACCAGATGTCCCTGCCTATGGCAGGAGAGTTGGAACACGACGATCTCTGAGCTCCCTTCCATCCCAAACCTTTCTGTAACACACTACTCCTTTCAGGTAGTTGCAGACAGCAATAAGTTCTCCCCTCAACCTCCTTTTCTCCAGACTAAACAACCCCAGTTCCCTCAGCTGCTCCTCGTAAGGCCTGTCCTCCAGACCAGCTGGAGCAATCTGACAACATGCAGTCATTGGCATTATCATGATGTGATACTCACCTGCTTGGTGTGATACTCACCTGCTTGCTTCTCCTTCCTGTGAGGGAGGGCTAGACCTGTCATTTCCTCACCAAAAGATATTGATTCCTTAATTACACTCTCCTTTTTGCCCTGCCCCATCTGTGACATCCACTTGGCTGCAGTACTTCCCCAGCTCCATCCACTTCATCCCAGTGTCTCCAGTAGCTTTCCCTGTGCCACCCACTTGCCCTGCACCTCTAGTAGCTACCTGTATCTCCGGCCTCCACTGAATGGTTGTCCTCCTGATTCCCACCTCTGGTTATCATTCCCATCCCAACGGCATAACAGATTGTAGCTGGTGCACACGGGTGGGCAGAGAGAGATGTTACATGTCCACGCAGTGATGAAGTTTCCTCCTGGAGCTGCCTCCTTCCCCCACAGATGCTTCATGCACTGTTTATTCCTCTTCTGCTCTCAGTCCCCAGGGAAAGTCACTGTAAGTCACTGGCTGGGAACCAGCCAAGCTCTGAAACTTGCCACCATCCATCACGGTGGCAGACACACTGCAGAAGGGCTTTGTGGCACAGTGCCAGGGCTAATGGCCTGAGACGCTGCTGGCTTTTACTCTGAGCTGCTTTAGAGAGTGGGCACAGATGCTAATTGCAGTTTGTTCTACCTCACTGTGAAGGAAGGAGAGAGGTCGTTCAAGGGAGCGGGGAGATGCTTAATTGTGGAATTTGGTGGCAAAACTGTCAACAGCTCTTCAGTCATTTCACAGCCGAGATTCAGTGACTTAGAGAGCTCTCCTGAGTGCCTCCTGAGAGCTGTGGCCTGGAGTCATGCTCCTACCCAGAGCCCATCCGGATGACACAGTCATACAGAGGTTTTCATGGGTGACCATTTCCTCTCAAGCTGTGGGATGACCAAGAACCTGGACAGGCTTTTTGCTCTGGTTCATCAAAGGAGATAGAATAAGCATGGCATGTGGGCCTGAGAAACAACCACCCAGCTCTTAGTCTAGCCAAAGTTAGACTAGTCAAATCTAACCTCAGGGAAAGGAGGCATTTCCAGATCTAGACTGTCTTTGGCAATCTTCCCCAGTATCATGAGATTCGTGGCCTCATCACCCAGAGAAAGATACACACGTTCATGATTAGTTTGCTCGATTCTGAGACCCGAGACATCTGTATTTCTGCCTGTGGGGTCCTGCTCAGTCTTAGAGTAGACAACAAAGGAGCTATTCTGATGGAAGGAGGAGGAATCGCAAAGTTAGTTGAGCACCTCCTCATACTTCTCTCTGGTTCTGCCCTCTGAGGGTCTCTGAAGATGGTAGGACACACCAACAGGACTGAGGAGACAATGGCTGCCTGAATCTGGCCTTTGCTGTCTGCAGCTTTGCCTTCACAGAAAACCCCACAGGTTTCTTACCTGACTCGTTTTATCACCTTCTTCCACAGCCTGTCATGCAGAGGGAGACAGGATCTTGTCAAAACAGAATAAAACTCCATTTTCACCCCAAACCTGTGAACTAATTAAAAACATGAGGGAACTGAAGTGCCACAGTGCCACGGTGCACTGCCTTCACTCTATTCCTACGTTCAGCTCAACAGCTCTGCCCTTCACCATCTCTGCACCTGGGAGCTCACCTAGTCAGCACTGCGCTTACCCCGCCATGTTCACGGATGTGTTTGCTGCTCCTCACTTGCCTGGACACATTGGTGATTCCTCACTTGGGTTGGGATTGATCCCTTGCAGTTGCACTGCCTTCAGAGAGCTCAGGAAGAGCCAGCCTTCAGGGGATGCCCAAACCCGAGTGTCTCTCCTAGAATCATAGAATGTGTTGGGTTGGAAGGGACCCCAAACCTCCTGTAGTCCAACCTCCCTGCAACAAGAAGGGACATCACTCATGGGTGTGAACTGAACCATGGAGACTACGTTGGCCTTCCAGGCAGTGCAGGTTAACTGAAACCCAGTTGCTCTGACACAGTATAAAAATGATCTGAGCAGGATTGGGTCTGTAGGAGGTCTTTTGCATCATCAACCCACCACTGCCACCATCCAGCAGCCAGTGAGTACGAGGGTGCATAAAACAACCATCCATTTCACTTCCCACAAGACATGGAAGGCTCTTCAGAAGCCTCCTGTGACTTCAAAAGCCTGTGGTACAGCTCTTTAAAACAAGGAGGTGTCAGGAAAAACACGTGAGCCATATAGAGGATTTAGCTATATGCAGTAAATCCTTCTATGAAGACAGATCAACAAAGTTCTCAGCCATACAGCACAGTGCTGGTGTTTACCCACACACAGCCCGCCAGCTGGACCAGTTCCTTCCCCTCTGTTCAGTTTCACTGGGTTCGGTGTGACAGCTGTCAGCTGTGAAGGAGACTGGCACGCGGCAGCCAAGTTTGCTGTGAGCACAAATCCTTGTCATCGCTGAATACAGAGGTACTTCTCTTCACAATGTGATAGGGTCAGAGTCATGGAGTGGTCTGAGTTAGAAGGGACCTCAGTAATCATCTAGCCCCAAACCCCCCTGCTCTGCTCACCAGACCAGATTGNGATGTGATAGGGTCATAGAGTCATGGAGTGGTTTGAGTTAGAAGGGTCCTCAGAAATCATCTAGCCCCAAACCCCCCTGGTCTGCTCACCAGACCAGATTGCCCAGACCAACCCGGCCTTCAACACTTCCAGGGATGGAGCAGCCACAACCTCCCTGGGCAACCTGTTCCAGGGCCTCAGCACCCTCACAGGGAGGGATTTCTTCCCAGGATCTGATCTATCTTCTTTCAGTTTGAAGCCTGAGAAGACACAGAAAAAGCACGTTAAAAATGCTTCCCCTGAACAGAAGCTCACGGAATCACCCAACCACAGGCAGGTTTGTAGTTGCTGTAACAGCTTTCTGTTTGCACCTTGTTCTGAGAGGGATTTTGGCCGTGCCACATCCACACCTACATTCCTCCTCGCTGTTCATAAAAGGCTCAGGAGCCCCACAGGCCACGGTGACTGCTTTGTTCAGGTGGAGCCAGCCTTCATCTCGGCTCCAAATGCTATTTGCACCCCCTCCCAGGCTTGATCCTTCTTCTTGGAACTTGGATTGATGAAGGGAATGGAAACACAAGGGAGAAACTGGCAGTAATTAAGACCAAACTAAGGAAAGAGCAACTTTGAAGTGAAGCCATTTAAGGCCAGATCTTCTCAGCTGTCGGGGTGTCCCCGCTAAGCCCCCCAGAAAACACAGCTCAGGACACCCCAGCCACTGCCTGCAGGCGAGGAGGAAGAGGCATTAGCCAATAATGTCCAGAGCGTGATTAATCTCCTCCTCGTTCGGATGCTGCTGCAGCTGCAACAGATGTTCAAGAGCCTTCTGGCAGTGACAGATCCCTGCATGGTCCTGACTCCTTACCAGGCAAGTGATGACAACAGTCAGAGGTTCCCAGAGTTGTGTCAGCTGGGTTATTTATTTTTTCCCCTCTCTGGAAAGTTCTACGTATTTTATGGGAACTGTCTGCATGAGACAGGATGTGTTTGAATCACACGTCAGCCCTGCCCTGCCTGAGAGTTCACATGGGTGGAGCAGAGACCTGGGAGAATCCTTCTCCTTTCTGGGCCTTCAGGGATGGGAGCAAAGGATCTGTGTTCTATCTCCAACCATACGTCTGTTTTGCAGCAGAACAGAGAGCTCCTGGTCAGTCCTGCAGGAATGCCAGCAGAGATCTTTCCTGGCACCATCTCTGCAGCACACCCGGAGCAGGTCTGAGCACTAGCCCTCTGGGAGGCTGTGATCACCATGCACCCAGCAAGCAGTGGGAGAAGCCATTTCCTAGACAGGAACAGTGAGCACCGCTGTGGGATGAGAGAGTTCTCAGCCTGCCCCTTGCTGCCTCTCTCTCATGTTTGTAAAACATGGGTGCTAATTCCACCCTGCAAGGGTAGATGACTTGGCCTGAGACCAGAAGGACCATCTTGATCCTGCCTGACCTCCAGAGAAACCTGACTCATTCCTAGCCTGGAAGAGAGTGCACAAAGCAGGACAGAGGTTTTAGATGGCTCCATTTATAATTAGAGTGATCTACTACCAGAGGTCGGTCACTTCTCCCGAGTCACTACCACTAGGACTAGAGGAGATGACCTCGAGTTCTGCCAGGAGAGGTTTGGATTGACACAGTGGCCAGGGCTGCCCAGGGAGGGGGTGGTGTTGCTGCCTGGATGGGTTCAAAAACAGGGTAGAGGTGGCCCAGTTTAGTTCCCTAAAACTGCTAGGGCTGGGTTGACAGTTGGATTTGATGACTGGCGGTCTCTTCCAGCCGTAATGACTCTATCATAAAGGTCTCAAGGGCAGAAGCTACCCACCCCCAGGTGATTGGTTTGGCTAGCTATCCATCCAATTAAAAAAATCACCGCAGGTTTGTCCTTATTTTCTTTGTAGGTCCCACAACTCTCTCCTTCCTACCATCAGATCTGATTCTGCCTTTGTGTGCCAGCTGCATTCAGACGTAGCTGTCAAGAGCCTTCAATGGAAAACCCTACAGCTCCTCCTCCTCAAACACACTCTGTTTACAGATCAGCAAAGAGCTTATTTATGTAGCATCACAGGGCTGCAAACCCTCCTCAGCAGACAAAAAGTCACTCAAAATTCTTCCCGCTTCTCATATTATATCCAGCAAGGTGGATCCCACTGTCAGGGCTCAAATCTTCACAGCAACCATGAGAAAAATTACTCCCTGCACTGCACTGGGCGTACGAGCCTGAGAGATGTGAGAAATGTCACGTGCATGTAAAACACTTCTGGGATCGGAGGGTGGAAGGCAGGTATGGAGCAGGGTAGTGGTGAAGAACAAGGGCTCCAGCAGGTCCTGTTAGCTGAGGCTCTGGAAGACAGTCCCTCTCCGCGGATGATGCTCCCTTACATCTCACTTTTCTCTCTCTTCCAAAGAGGAGTGACACCAGGGCTCATCCAACATGTCTTTAGTGAAAGAACAGGATGCTTGACTACATCTTGTCCTTGGCACTCTGCAGTCAACAGCAAGGTCTTTTGGGTCAGGAAGAAGTTCTTGAATCTGAGGGTGGGGGATCCTTGGAGGAGGCTGCCCAGAGAGGTGGTGGAGGCCCCATCTCTGGAGCCACTCAAGGTCAGGCTGGCTGGGGCTCTGGGCAATCTGTTCTGGTTAGAGATGGCCCTGCTTGTTGTAGGGGAGTTGGACTGGATGCCCTTTGGAGGTCCCTTCCAATCCTATGATTCTATAAAACAAGAAGCCTCCTTCACTCCACCAGCTGCAAAGGCAATGGAGGTGCCCAAAGAGAGATGCCCTTCCCTTTCCTACAGATGCCTGCGTCCAGCCCAGCCGACATCATTTCAGGCAGGTACTGGAGTTGCAGAGAAACCCAGCCGTTGTGAAGCAGATGAAAACAGAGAACACAGCACCTGTGGAGGGCATGAATACACATCTCTGAGGCACAGCTGTCTTCACTCATCTTGAGGGGTTGTTAACTCTCAGCTACGTTACATGTCATGATTGCCAGTTGCTTCCATGCTTATTAACAAAGGCATAAAAGGCACTTCTGTGAGCTGAAGCCGTGCTCGGAACGCTTTGCTGTGGCATGAGGATCATCTCGTGGATGATCCTGCGAATAATACCCAGCCTCTCGCGTCTGGTTTCCACACCCCGGTAACTGCTTTCTCCTTTCTAACTGATCTGCAGTGGAGTCTCCTCGTGGTCGCGTGTCCTGTTAGCAGGGAGGCACATGCAGTGTGCAGTTTAGGACATCCACAGTCTGTAAGTTAGTTTATCCTGCACGAGCACAAAGAGGGCTGCTCAGATGACCGAGGAGCAGCAAAGCCTATCTTTAGAGAGGAGACTCACCACATTTCATTTCCTGAAGCAAATTATCACTCAGAAAAATTTCACTGCTCTGCATAAAAGAACTAGGGAAGGTGGCAAAACCTCTTCAGGCAGCAGACAAGCAGGACAGGACTGCAGAGACCGTGAACGTGCGAGAGAGATCAGAGAGCTTCTGAATAAATTTAGACTAAGACTTGGGAAAAATAAAGACTCAGACTGTGGGAACTAGAAAAATTAGAGCCTGCTACTGAGGGAGAAGAAGAAACCAGATGACTTAGATGGAGAAGAAGAAACCAGATGACTTAGATGGAGAAGATACCTTTGTTTAAGAGGTTACACAGCATGGCTGTCACCACAGTGGTGGACCGAGGCGTCTCACCTGGTCTTGTGTTCCTAAAACTACCCTTTTCCCCCCTTGCCCATCTTCTGCTTCCATGCAAAGATGCAGTGTACAGGAGACAGAACACCTACTGCAGCAAAGCACAGACTGAGTGAAGTCAGCCCAGTGCAGAGGCAAGATTTAGTACCGAGGCCTGGGAGGAAGAGGCAGGTAGAAGTGTCTCCCATCCCAGATAATTATCTGAGTAATGCCCAGAGCCAGAGGGAGTCAAAGGGAGAACTCCATAATTCCTGGGCCGCTCATCTCACAATCGTTTAGTGTTGATGAGCAAAAGGATCCTTCTTTTTTCCACGAGGGGGTCTGGCTGAAAAATGTGACAAAGCAAGCGGCTATCAATTCACTTTATGAGTCAGCCTCTGTCTTGCTGTGCCACGAGATTCATGGCCCAGCCCAGCCCACTGCACCATTTCTAATGCCCTTTTCAGCTTCAGGAGCCACTGTGCTTTCGTACCGCCCTGCCAAGCCTTTTCTCAGCACCCTCACACGTTAGGCGTGCTCCCCTCCACCCTCCACCATGACAGAGAGCTTTCCTGCTTATTGCCGGTTATCAGAAGACATTTCTCCTTCTTCTGACCTCTGCAGTACTAGCTCATTCATGCGGAGAAAGTGGATGCATATCCTATTACTGCTTGAAGAGGTTTGTAGCCTGTGTTAAGGCTCGGGGCTCTTTGTAGTTTGCACCCGCTTTTCAAATCACAACATCTCTGAGGAGTGCAGAGATGTTATCATAAAATGACCCAAACCCCCAGAGAAAATCAAAAGATGATTATGAAACCTGAACGAGACCACTTAGCTAGCGAAACCCCCAGAAGGGGACAGAGAGAAAACCCTCAGGAACCACCCAACACGTCACACATCCACCTAGGATTTAAATTCCTTTTCTCTGGTGGCTCAGCTAGAAGGAGGACAGGCCTTTCTCTGCCCTGACAGACAGCTGGCTCTGCTCCGGTGCTGGTGCTGACCATCCTGCCTGCGCTTCCCACAAGCACCAACGGAGGCTGGGTTTGTCAGGCTGCTGTGCTCCAGGAGAAGCCCACAGCTTGGCAGTGTTGGCACTAGGATGCTGGCAGGCCGGTTGATGTTGGGACATCCAGCTCAGGGCAGAGCAAACCAGAGCAGGGTGGGTTTTTGCACCCAGGAAGCAATATTTCTGTACTGCATTTAGGTTATAACTGAACATCATTTCCATTAGTTTTTAAGAGAACTGAGAACCAAAAATAGCTCCAGAGTAATGCAATTTAAAGATAGACTCTTGATTAATGCAATTTTACTTGCCAAAATCAAATTGTGAAGTCAGGCATTAGAAAACTAACCCCCTGCTCTGCGTTTTCTCCACTGCCGTGGTCTGTTTTCTGGCAGGAGCTGCTGCTGTGACCAAAGGATTCAGTATTTGTTGTTATAGCTTTACTCTTCAGTGAACTCATTATATCATCAATTTTTTCTCATTGTTTTATGACAGTTCCATAGAAGAAACAGAAAAGAAGAAGAAACCACTAAAACACCAGCACAACCCCAAAACCCCACCTTTCGACTTGTATGAAAGGAAATAAAAGCAGTTTGTTTTCTGTTCCTAAAAGTGTTATCCCCTTCCTCATCATTTTCCAGGAACTGGAAAATCAGCATGAGCTGGATGGCAGAGGTTAGGGTTACTGGGTTGGTTTGAGGTTGGACCAGATGATCTTGAAGGTCTTTTCCAGCCTCATCAGTACTGTGAGACTGATCCTGTGATCCCATAACTGGAAAACATCTTAGGACTCACTCAGGCTAGAGAGCCATCCATTTGACGGTGATATTCCTCGGGGTTTTCCTATCCTCTGCACCGAGAGCTAGTAAGTACCTTCTGCCATTCTGAAACCTGTTGCCAGACGAGGAAAAGTGATTTCAAGCTTAGTTATATAACCCAGAGAACCAGGCGACGTCGTATGCATCGCACACGTCGCCCCATGGAGCAGTGTGTGAGCGCAGCCAGGAGTCCGGAGCAAACCTTCCTCTATTAGTCAGTCACTTGTAGACAAAGTGGTTTCTCCCAGGGCTAGCGTTTTCATTATTAGCTGGGAAATGACAGCTGGCTGCCAGGGTTCAAACCCTTTGAAGGCAGTGCCCTTGTTGGGTGTTTTAAATATTCCTGATGCGGTTTTTATTGCTCTCTTGAAAATAATTAGGCAGAAAATGGATTATTCCCCTTTCAGTGAACAACTACCGGCAACATTTGGAAAAGCTATGCTCTCGGGCACCAGTAGCCACAGAGAGAAATACGTCCTTTTCAACCTAGCCAGTCATTATTTTATCAGTTGGAAGAGGAACTAATATATTGCTGGCGATGCACAAAGCAGTGACCCCTAAATCGTGATGATTCTAGCCATGGGATCTTAATAATCTGCCCCATCTAATGGTATCTCCAGAGCCCTCTGAATAACGCTGCAGTGCACCTCTGTCACTCTTCCCAAAAGGAAAGGTTCAAGAGATTTGTTTTTAGAAAAGGCAATAGAACTGTTTTTATCATCCTTTAGATTCCCACGATTTTCTCTGTTTGCCAAGTAACGGGGAAACTCGAATTGCAGAAGCAAAGGCAGCCCTTTCCTTTCCCTATTGATCCACTCGTTTGGAAAGAGCAGAGGACGCCGGTTGAGCGTGCTTTGGCTCGCTGATTGATGGAGTTTAAGGCAGTCACGGCCACGACCCACGTGGGGCTATAATTCAATTAACTAATGGAAAGCATACAGGTAGCTCTCCCATCCCATGCAATCACAACCACGAGGTTGTGATTACTCGGCCTGAGTCATACCCTGCACGTGTCGGCCCAATGACTTCTAGAAAACTCACCACATCTGGACAAGATTGAGTGCACGATAAAACATGTAAGGCGGGTTTTTTTGGAGACCAAAGGGCTGACTGTCTGAGCTCTCAGCTCTTTCCGCAGAGCAGAGCTGTTCTGGAAAGGCAGCCTTTTGTATTTTGGCAGGAGAAGCCGTTCATGTGGAAGGTTTGGAGGACAGGCTCAGACGCCTGCCTGAGGAGAAAGGGTAGGAAACAACCAATTAGGTTTTATCTAAGATGAGCGATCCCGTGCTGAGGACAGTGATCAGCCAGACCGAGTGCACTCCTTCGTGTTCAGTCACCATGGAGACAGGCACACTTTATGAAGTTCTTCCCCCCCAAAATCACCCCAATTAGATCTGCCTTCATGCATCGCACAGGCTTCAACTGTTCCCTGAGGTTCCTTAAGTAATTGTGACTGATTCATTCTCCTTACTGACATCTAAAGAAATAACCTTTCCTTCCCACTTCCTGGCTCACATTTAATTCCAGTATCATCTATCCATAGCTTCGCCACAGCCACAAATAGGTCACTGGCTGCTGTGCTCCGCCGAGCTCGCAGTTAAAAAGCTCCACGTTCCCATCAGCAGTCACACAAGAAGGAATGCCGAATCACAAAGCATGGGAGAGAACAAGGGTGAGAAGGAGGGGTTTGGGAAGCAGAAGCTGGTGTCAGGGCGCCTACCTCATAGATGTTAGGGTTGGGAGGGACCTCAGACATCATCTAGTACCACCAGACCAGTTGCCCAGACCCCCATCCAACCTGGCCTTGAATGCTCTCAGGGATAGAGTGTCCACAACAAATGCTACTTAGTGACTACAGTGCTTGATCTTAATGAAAAGCCTTGTGTTCCACAGCATGAGCTGGTTTGGTGAAACTGATAGAGACCTTGCCTCCAAAAGGGACGGGGACAGCTCAGCTTTTGCTTCCCTTTTTGTTCCGAGTTCTCCAGTGCAGCTCAGACAGCATGAAGGTTGCGTTTCATCACCAAACGTGGCATCACTCTTGCTCAGAAATCGTCTTCCGTAACAGTCATCCCCTTGAGACCCAACCGTGCAAGCCTGGTGTGTCCTCCACTGATCTCAGACAGAGAACAAGTGAGGACGAATGAGGACAAACCCTTTCAAGACCTGGGTGGGATAATTCTGCTGGATGTAGACCTGCTGGTGCAGGTACGAAGTCCACCAAGATGATCAGGGGGCTGGAGCACCACCCCTACGAGGGCAGTCTGAGACGGTCGGGGATGTTCAGCCTGGAGAAGAGAAGGGTGTGGGAATATGTTTTAGTGGCCTTCCAGTACATGAAGGTGGACTAGAGGAAAAATGGGGAGGGAGTTTTTATCAAGGATAAAGTGATAGGGTGAGAGGTGACTGCTTTAAACTAAAAGAGAGTAGATGTAGATGGGATATTAGAAAGATACTCCTTCCTGTGAGCGTGGTGAGACACTGGAACTGGTTACCCAGGGAGGCTGTGGCTGCTCCATCATCCCAGGCTGGGTTGGATGGAGTTCTGAGCAACCTGGTCTGCTGAGAGCTGTCGCTGTGCATAGCAGAGGGCTGGGACTGGGTGGTCTCTGAGGACCCTTCCAAACCAAACCAAACCAAACCAAACCAAACCAAACCAAACCACTCTATGATCCTATGACATTCATACCTGAGCCTGTTTTCTAGACAACATTTGTAGTTTTAAAGGCAGGAGCTTATTTTACTACACTAGGAGAGCTCCTCTCAGCTGAAGGCAGTGACACTATGGGCTTGACGTGAGTTACCTGCATGTAAGCATCTGTGAATTGAGCTCCATGATGGGACTCGGCTCGAGATTCACGGCTGCTAGCAGCAGTGTTTGGGAAGATGTAAGGACACTGACTTATTTAGTGTTAAATAGAGATGCTACTTTTAATGATTCATCTTCTCTGAATGGTAAAATTCAGGAGAGTGGGTAAAATTAACATTTTGGAAGGCAGAAAGTTTATGATGTTAATGAACTGCAATCACAAAGGAAGGAGAGTTCTTCTCCAACAGCTTCTTTGCCGTGATTCACAAGGATTTCAATCTGACTTTGCTGAAGCTATGTTTGGACACAGTGATCTTAAAAGCACCTTCCAAGCTAAGCGGTTCCACGTTCTAAGGATGGAATTACTATCAGAATCTTGCATTAGCAAGTAAGGGGATTGCATTAGGCTGTCAAAACTTGTTACGGAGAGAATGAGATCTCTTCTGGTGACTAAAGCAGCACCTTTTTTCACCTAAAATTTATTATCATTTTGAAGGCACTGGATTACAAGGCTGACCTCCATGAGCTTGCACACACGCAGCTTCTTCTGGCGACTCGGCTCTGCGAGTCTGCTATTGCATTAGGAGTTTCCAAACGCAACACAAGGATTCAAAAAAGCCTGGAGGATTTTGTGGGGCCTTTTTTAAACCGCTCTGTGTGGGACTGCTATTACTTTTAATACTTTACCATGCATCAGAACAAAAAGTCAGACTTTGTAATGGTGATTCTGAAACCAGATGAGATTCTGTTCTTCATGGGAAGCTCTTTAGAGAGATAGCATTCACCCCTTGCATTAAGTCAGGGCCAGAGGAGAACGTTTTGCATTGCTAAACCCACCCAAGCCATAAGGAACACTCTTAGCTTTGAATTTATAAGCCCCATTAACTTCCCCAGGAAAAGCCCTCTCTCTTATTAAATTATTCTCTGGGAGGGGATGACTGCACGAAGCATCCTTGGAGGAGTAAGAGACCAGTGTTTCTTTATAGGGTTCCAGATACAAATTCATTACCAGAATTTACTGTGGACATTCAGGGATATAATTCAGGGATATGCAAACGAAGGGAATCCAAAGGGCTGCGTGCAGGCTGTGCTGATGCTGCACCAATGTTATGCATAAAACATATAAATAGCTTACCTGGTTAATGAAATTTTAACAGATTTGTGAGGTAATTGGGTGTAATAAGGATCCCATTAAATACACACACGTAGATACAAAATATTCCCTGCAATTTACAGCATCTATGAACCCTGCATTCAAAGATTACACGTTTCAAGAAAAAAGGATAAATCTTTTCAATTTTAATTATGGTTTAACAGGATGTGCGCTGCTGTGGCTCCTAACATCCTCAATAAGGGTGAAGCACATTGCTTGGAAAGGCAGGGATTCGGGAGTGGGGTGAACTTCACTGGACGCTGCCTCACACTGTTGGACAAGGATTACCTACAGGTGGATCACAGGCAGGGTTTCCCAGAGTCTGCTCCAGCCCAGACGCTTTCACGTAGCTGGCAACGGCTGGTCTGCGGACACCCCAGGGACAGCAGTGACAAGGTGAAACTCTTGCTAAGCCAAGAGGGGATGTGTTGCTTGCAACATGGACCTCTGTGTGAGAATGTGTTGCTCTTCAGAGAGCAACTTTGTCTACTGCCAGGAAGAGAGCAAAGAGCAGGAACACTGTCCAGAGGAGTCCTGCTCCACTATCCATAGCATCATAGTATCATAGAATCACTAGGGATCGGAAGGGACCTCCAAAGATCATCTGGCAAGGCTCATGGTTGAGCCTGGATGTGGCCCACCATGGCTATGACAGCTGGAATTGAGTTTGTCTCCCCTTAGACATCACGAGGCCACAAAGCAGAGCTGAGGTCTGAAAGAGTCACCCTCAGAGCTCTTTACTGTTTCTAAGGTACAATTCACCACCTTCCCTTGTGGCCTTTGCTGCAGGATGAGGTGAAAGGAGTGTAGGAACACTTATTTCTCTCACTGCTTGCAGGAGTAGTCCAAGCAACTGGACAAGGAATGGCTTTGTTCAGTTAGTGTTAACTAAACTGGAACTGGTGGGCAAAGCTGCCCGACCTGCTTAGCAGCAGCCACACTCAGGACCTCCTTTGTCCTCCTGCTGAGCCATAGCCCATTGACTGTCTCTGGAGTTTGGGTGCTCAGCACCTTTTCAAGCCAAATGTTTTGGGGAGTCTGCCCATGGTTGCATTGGTTGTGATGACGAAGGGGTAAACTACAGCGGTTACAGAGCGCATGTGCAATGTGGTCTCATGGGCTGTGGCTGGGGCACTCAGGGCTGCAGCCCTACCTGCTAGCATGCATGACTGCCACGCTGTTAGGCTTCAGTCCTGTCTGCAGTGGTGATTTCTTTCCAGATTAGTCAAACAAGTCCTAGTGTTTAGCTCTAGCCAGAGCAGTTCCCTCGCAGTGCAGTGGGAATGGCTATCTGCTATTTGTAGCCATACTGCGCTGCTGCTTCTCACTCCTTGTGGTTGTCTAGCTCTCCCTGCATGCCAGTATGAATTCAACCAACCCTGGGTATATTTAACTGCCTCTGAGATGAGCTCTCCTTCCCTGCCTGGCCCTGGGATCCTGCAGCATGTCAGGAGCAGACCAGCTCCAGATGGCTCAGAGATATCAGGCTGCAATCTGTCAGACTGTGCCTGGGTCCTCATGTCCTCATTTCTGTCCCCCATTCGCCCTGTCAGCCTCACTCATTGTCTTTTACTCCTTGCTGCTAACGGGGAGAATGTCATCCTGCCCCAAATACTTAATGTTTTGCTGTGGATTTGAATTACTCTTTGTAAATTAGATCAAAAGAGGAAGCAAGGAACACTGCGGTGATGGAGAGAGACATTAGCCTTGCAGAACTGCTCTGTTCAATGTTTTTATGAGTGCTGAGAGAAAACTGATGCTTCTCTCCTCAGCGATGGAGCTCCTAGCTGCTACAGAGCTTGAAGGGTTTTAATGTCAGCACTGGACCAGGGTCCAAGCAGGCTGCTAATGCTCCATCCTGCGGATGAACCATAAATCCAGCGTGATGGCTATCCATAAACTTGATGCTTTGGTTCTATCCCAGCATGAATGTCATGCCTGGAGCCTGGAAGAGTAGCTGTTTCAAACCTCAGCACAGCTGCTCTCACAAACCCTCCATGCTTCACTCTTGAAGTGCTGCTCTGGTTGGGCCTGTACCGATAGCTGTCTGATTCTGTCTTTCTGCTGCTCCAAGGCACAGCAGGCATCAATGAATTGGTTTCATCGTGCAGGGTCAGGACCTGGAGGTATCTCACTGGTCCTGAAGTGGGCACTGGTGCATATCAGACGCTGCATGACAAGATAGCCTCTGCCTGTGTTTCTGGGAGCTGTCCTGAAGTCAGACCCCAGACTGCTGAGGCTCCAGAGGAAGTCAGGGCAAGAGAGGAGCCTGCCTTGGTTGACGAGGGATGCACTGAGCAAACTGTCAGCAGGTTTGCTGATGACACAGAGCTGGGTGGTGTCGCCGACCCCCCAGCAGACTGTGCTGCCATTCAGCCAGACCTGGACAGGCTGGAGAGTTGGGCAGAGAGAGATGGAGTGAGGGACAACAAGGGTCAGGGGAGAGGCTGGCATCTGGGCAGGAACATCCCCAGGGACCAGGAGAGAGTGGGGACTGACCGGTTGGAGAACAGTGGAGGAGAAAGGGGCCTGGAGGTCCTAGTGGCCAGCAGGGTGACTGAGCCAGCAATGTGCTCTGGTGGCCAAGAGGGCCAACAGCATCCTGGGGGGGATCAGAAGGGGGGTGGTTAGCAGATCGAGACAGGTTCTTCTCCCCCTCTACTCTGCACTGGTGAGACTGCACCTGGAGCACTGTGTCCAGTTCTGTTATGGGCTGTGATTATGCTCCCTGCCAGATCACTGACCACGTTTTCTGCAAGGATGAAAACAGCCCTCATTTCTCTGGTTATTTAGCAAGTACTTCCTAATATCAAGGTTAATATCCTCTGCAATTTATCCCTGTGACGGTCTTATCCTGTCTGCAACAGCCATGCAAATTCCTACCTTTACAGAGTAAAAAGAGATGGCAAAGGGGACAATGCAGACGGAGAAACACACTGAAATTGGGGGCTATAGCCACCTCAGGGGCATTTAACATGGCTGTGGCCAGAGGAAAAGAGAGAGACCAGCTCAGAGACACATGAAGTGCAAGACAACAGAGAGAAAAACAGGTAACTTGGGGCTTTTTTTCCCTTTATCAGGTGGGAAAACCTGAAACTTATAAAAATTACATGAGTTGGGTCACAAAGAAATTCTTCAGCAGGACTAGAGACTGCATCCAAATCTTCAGAGCACCCAGGAGTTGCCATAGCTTAGCTGTAAGGAATTCCTTTCTTTCCAGCAGCTACAAACAACAGCCAAACATCCACAGAAACAGAATCTCTGTACAAGGAACAGAACTAACAATCCCCTTCCTTGGTCACCAAGGGCACCTGAAGCCTGTGCAAAACTCGGGGACAGCTAATCATCCCTTTGTAGCGTTGCCTGGGTTGGAAAAAGACCTCTGCGATGAGTGAGCTCAGCCATTAGCTGTACCAAGGCCACTCCTAAACCCTGACCCTCAGCTCCAGACCTCCGTGACGCTGAAATACATTCAGGCACGGTGATGACCCCCCCTCTCTGGGCACCCCTCTTCCAAGGGCTGATGACTCCTTCCTCAGAGAAGGTTTTCCTCACGTCCAACCTAAGCTTCCTCTGGTGCAAGTTGAGGCCATTTTCTCCCGTGTGGGAAAAGACCAGCATCCACCTCTCTGCAATCACAATCCCCTTGCAGAGGTGGGAATGTTTAACCCATGCTTTAGGGGGGACTTGGAACGCTGGTTTGTGGTTGGGCGTAATGACCTTAAAGACCCTTCTCAGCCTGAGGCATTCCATGACTCTGTATCAGAAGTAGCTTACAATTCTTGCACTGAAGGTGGCTCCTTGGCTGGTTTCCGCTTGGCCTGGATCAGTTCAGTACAGCTGTGTGCTCCCTGGATGCTGCGCCAGAGCTGCGATTGACTTGCAATTCCGACTCGTCTTGCACACACAGAGCACAAGTGTTGGCACAACCTGACATCTGAACCAACCGATTTCGGCTCTCCTGAGCCCAAGGATGAGCTGGACTCTCATTAGACCATCACAGCCTCCACCCTCTCGCACCCAGGCATCGCCTTCTAGCCACCCCGCTCTTGTTCACACTTCCCTTCGCATCTCCTTACGGGAAAAATGCAAACACTGAGTCCCCAGAAGCAGAGAATCTGATTCAGGTGCTCCCTCTCCTTTCAGACAAGAAAGAAGGAAAAGCAAGAACTGTTATCGCATCCCATGCTATTTTAGCAGAGAACAGGAGATTAGCAAGTAGGAGATGGCAACGCTCGGCTGCATGAGCCATCTGGCTAGGCTAGTTAATACAGACATAATCGCCCAGACCTTTCTGAACTGAGGGCTAGTGAGCTGGAAGAAAAAGATGAATTAGGATGGATGGGGCAACGCTGAGCCCTACCAAGAGCTACCCGAACCCTCGGTGCCTTGTCAAAACTCTCTCTCAAGAACAGAAACCAGGAAAACAAGCCAACCCCCTGAGAGACTGGTTTAGTCTAAGCTGTCAGGAAAAAGAGTAGACAATGTGAACTAGAGACAACAAACGCAATTATAGGGAGAGGGGAGAAAGGCCCTCCTGGTAATCACTGCTTCCGGAAGGCAATATGCTGCGGATTATAACGTCTCAGGCCCGGAGTGGCACCATCTGGGGAAACTCTGCTCGTTCAACATTAAATCCTGGCATTTTGCAGCTGTCAAGATAAAGCTGTTTGTACGAGTAACAGTGTAGTTTGTTTATAGGGAAATAATATGGAGAGAGTTATGATTAATCAAGGTGTCCAAAACCTGCTGCAGGCACCTGAAATGGATGGGTTTTCATTGCAGAAGCTTTGTCTCTTAAATTATTTATGTGTTCCTTCTTTCCCCCCCTCCCTTTCTTTTCCCATGTTTCTGCGTGTGTTGCCGTTTCTCCCTTCTCCCCAGGGCACACATGGAGTCAGGATGCGGCAGATCTCATCGCCAGGCAGCCAGAAGAAAGCCAAGGGAGATTGCTGGCACAGTCATTCAGTTGAGAGATGATGCCTTTGCTGCTCTCACCCAAGGGGACGCAAGACTATTCCTTCCAGGGCAGGATATGCCCCCTTTGTTCCCCCAGAAAACTGTCTCTGGTAATCTGGGTGGTTTTCTTCATGCTGCTTCATTAGTGCAGCTGCTGGCCATCTAATCATGCTAATCTGCTCCTCTGAAGTTAGCAGGGTGACCTGTATGCAGAGCCACCATCTCCTTCACTCTTTATAAAGCCGGTCTGATCTGTTCTGAGGGATGATGAACTGGGAGTAAGCCTGAATGCCACGCCGATGTGAAGTTCCTCATAATGCCATAGCACCTGGTGCTGCACCTTCACAGCTCCATCCTACAGACACGCAAGAAGGGGAGTGAAGAGTCGGGCTGGCAAGAACGGCAGTGACAGTCCTGTGCTAAGAACTCAGGACTGCAGTCATCCTGCCAGCTGGGGTCTATTTAATAAGCAAACTCTAGAGACATGGATAGCACCATGGAAACCCACATCGTTGGTATCCCCACATCACAGTGACTATCACAGTACTCTGGCAGGGACTTTGTGCCCTACTTGTTGGCTCTGGGCAGCCTGATCTGAGAAGAGGTGCCTGTGCCCATGGTAGGGGCTGGGAACTAGATGATATCTGAAGTCCATTCCAACCCAAACTAGTCTATGGCTCTATGAGCACGATGGATTCCCTGTTTGGTGGGATGCTCTTGCCTTGTGGGGAATGAGCCTTTGCACAGTTTTGTCTACATCATGCTCTTCAAAATGTCAGTAAGAGGAAGCAGCTAACAGCTACTGAGGGGAAGACAAAGAACAAACCCTATTCCCAAATAACCCCTCCTATGTGGGGCTATGAAAATTGATTGCTTGAGGGTAGAAAATAGGTGTTATAGCAGAATGTCTTCATCGTTATCATGTGAAGTTGCACCAGATGTTGCTTATTTTCCTGACATCCTCCTGGGGAACATTTTGCAACCAGCCTGTTCTACTTCTGCCAGTTTCCTCTGCCTCAGCCTCCTCTTTGAACAATGTAATGACCTTGACCATGACAATGTGGCACCCAAATCTCACTCTTTTACTTTGGACAACCTTTTTATCAAGGCTCCTGATGGCCTAATACACACACACACACACACACACACACACACACACACACACATGTATTANCACACACACACACACACACACACATGCATTATAGCCTTTCTGTATGGTCATTCAACAGCCTTGTGGTCTACAGATTCATCACTGTTACTCTACATACACACACAGAACCTCCTGAGATTTATGCCTCCTCCTCTGCCCTGATCAACGCTTATTGCTGATTAGCCAATAATTACAGGCTGATCCTCTGCAAAAAGATGCCAGGCAATAGCAGCCACCCCATCTTCCCGGATGAGACACTTATAGGAAACAATCCTACTCGTAGGAGGCTGTTAATAGGGGCTGCAGAGAGAGTTATAGATAATCAATCCAGAAATTGCATTGGAAATGGCCCCTGTAGCTGTTTAATTAAGCACAGCGTTCTGGCGTTAGGCAGTAAAGTGCTTTAGGGTCTATTTGCCTTCACCGAAAATATCCCAATAATATATTTGCAATTCCGTGCTAACCCATCCTGATCTCACCTGCCTTCCCTGGATTAGCAGGATAAAGTGATTTAAATGACGGGAAGTAACTTCTGGGGGAGGTTTGGAGTCAATGAGAGTGGCGAAGGAATATTTGCCTTTGATGCTCTGCTGAGCAAATTGTTTCTCTCTTTCAACTTCCCCTCTTGCATCTGTCAGCTTGCCTGCACTCTACAAACTCCTGAGTCACCAGGAGCCTTTCCCTTGTTTACAGAGAGCTCGGGATGGGGCAGTGAGCAGAGCATCAGTCAAGCTACTCATGCCAGAGGAACAAGGGAGAAAAGGGGAACTCAGAGACAGGCAGGAGATGGTAGGGAAGATGACTTTGCTGCTCCTGCTGTCAACAGCTAGCAGAGCACTGGGGATGGTGGTGCCTCTTCTGTACCAAGTCCATCAGCATGCCATCCCCCAGCCCAGCCAATATTATTATTATTATTATTGCTATTATTGCTATTATTATTATCATTAGCATTGTTGTTGCTATCACTAATGTTATTGATATTGTGGGGTTAGACTAGATGACCTTTAAAGGTCCCTTCCAACTGAATGCATTCTCTGATTCCATGATTATCATCTTTTCTCACTTCCTCCCAGCAGATGTTCATTTGCAAATGTATTTAGTGATGAATTTTTTCTTCCTCCTCATCTGATTTCTCTTGCTGTTCTTCAGTTTTTCTTTTACTTCTGTCTCCAGTGACAATTCAGCCTTGGACTGTGCCATCAGCTGCTCCTGGGAGACCCAGCTGGCTCTGAGCACCACATCAGTCACCTGCATGTCCTTTTTAAAATCCACCTGCTCCCCAGGTGCAAGACATCCAGGTTCCTCAGGTTTCCAGACAGCCAACAGCTGGGTCAGAGAGAATAAGTGGCAGATTTCCAGGGGGAAGTCAAACAGGCATCATTTTACCCAAACAAGTCCCCAGATGTGAAGGAGGGAAAACCTCCTCCTTTCCCTCCAGTTTTCCACTAAGTCCCAATACGGACTGATGTTTCTCCATAAATTTTGGTTGAGTCTGAAAGTGCAGTGGAGGGATGCAGACAGTACCACAGCACTGGAGGGATGCAGACAATACCACAGCACTGCAGCTAAGATCCTGAGCAAGTGCTGTGACTCCATCCTGTGTGACTATATTGCTTTCATGCCAGCAAGGGCCTTACTGAGAGTAACTTCTTGCTCCCTGACATTTTTATTTGCCCACTGCCAGGAAGAGAGCCATGGTGGCGTCACTCGTTCAGTGACTTCCAGGGCTGATTTCAGATCATCCCCCTGCCAGGCAATGTGTTTCAGCAGTTCCATGTTCTTCTTATATTGAGATCTCCAGAACCGGATGCAAGACTGCAGCCAAGATCTAGGAGAGCAAAGTGGAGGGGGACAATAACCTCTGCTGACTTGCTGGCCACACTTCTGAACCAGCCCAAGATGCAGTCGGCCTTCTAGGCATGGTTTTAGACATCCTATTCCCTACCTGGCCCCAGGAGAATCTTGATGTGTTTGGAAATGTCGTGGGCTGCGAGACGCCTGTCAGCCTAGAGTGTCTCCAACCGTACAAGATGCCTGTGTGCAGGGAAAGGGAGAATACCTGTCATCTGGAAATGAAGATGTATTTTCCAAGACTGCGTCAGAGGGAGCTGCAGAAGAAAGCCAGGCTGTGTTAGCCTAAACAATAAGGCGTGAAAAGACCAAATCACATCCAGCCGTCTCAGCATCACAATCCTAGCAAGGGCAAAAACTCAGGGGCACGAGTCCTCCTTATGTTTCCAGACCGTGTTCATTGGTTTAATGAAGGGGGTCATCTCTGCCACCAGCTCTCATCAGTTTTTGTGCATCTGACAGGGTGAGAGCTTGAGCCAGAAATCACTGCTGTTGGAGAGGTGGGTGGTAGCGGGATCTGGTCACGGTTCAGCACGCTCTGACCCCCCTCTGTCCTCCCAGCTTTTATTAATCTGATGGTGACAAGGGCACACAAACTACTCGATCCTTCTCTCCCCTGGGGAAGGAGATGGCAACAAGGCAGGAAGCTGTGCTGGAGGCAGACAGCCCCTGCGGTAGGTGAATTTGTGTCTGGTGTGCCCTGCTCACTGTCAGCACGTCCTCTCACAGGGTCCGCTTCATGGGACATGTCAGAGGGACGGAGGGAAGAGGGGATAGAGGGGAGAAAGTGAATAAAGAAGGGAAAGGCAAGGCAAGAGAAGAGACAGGAAGGGAAAGGGAAGAAGGAGAAGAAAAGAATGAAAAATAGGAAAAACCAGTGAACAAAAAAGGAAACTTAGAAGGTAAAAGAGAAAGAGAGGGCAGTGGTGATGGCTCTTTCAGTTCTGAAAGGTGGTCGAAGGAATCGCCTCTACCAGAGTGCTGTCTCCTCGCCTAATTAAGTTATAGCTGCTGGATGAGTGGCAGAAACGTGGAAAAGCCCTCCAGACTCCCTGGGGCTCCAAGAAGTTCCTGTGATGTTTGCTCCTCATCTGAGCTCCCCATCTATGGTAACAGCACCCCATGGCCATGTGGGATCCATGCCTTTTCCCTGTCCCCTCCCCTGCTTGCCTTTGGCAGCCATACTCCTCAGTGCTGGAGCCCCAGGAATGGGTGATGCTGCTGCCCCAGCTGCTGCTTTGGTGTTGCTGTGGGTAAGCAGACACCAGGCTGCAGACCCAGATGAAGCAATGTTGGGTTTCCTGATGATGTCTCATGGTTCCAAATGAAGAGAGATGGGTAGTTGCCTTGATAGAGTACGCATTGATTCCTGTCATTCAGTGCAGCAAGCCTGTCCTTGAGGATGAGGAAAGCTTGTCTCCTGAGCTGAAGGGACAGCCAAAGGACTTTTGGTCCTGATGATCAGAAAACAGTATGGCCTTTCAATCACCAGTGTGCTCCTCACTCACTCCTTTCCTCTGTCAGCCCTTTGCTTGCTCCAGGCCTGGTCTGGGATACCTGAAGCCTTTGTGCTCTCAGCAGGGATCCAGCTGCTGTGGGGTACAGCAAATTCCAGGTAGATGGGAGCAGGTAGATTCTCCCATCTCCATCTTATCCTCATCTTCTTCATAAAGCCATAGAATCACAGAATGGTTTAGGTTGGAAAAGATCTTTAAGGTCACTGAGTCCAACCATTGACCCTTCCATCTCAAGGCCACCACTAAACACTGCCCCTAGTCTCCAGGTCAACAGTAGATCCAGCAGATTCTGACAAGTATGTTGTCTCTTCTAGTGCTCTTACAGTCTCATGCTCTTCCCTACTGGAGACAGAACATCTGCCTTAAGGTTTTCAGACATTGGGGGTCACAATGGGATTGCATGAAGAGAGATTTGGTTTCTTTTGTGTACTTTCCCATTTTTCATGCACAGAGCAGAGGATGAACACACCTGTTTCCTGCTGAGATCCATTACTGGTCCCTAGCTGTGCTGCACCACACTTGAGGAGAGCAAATGGAAAAGTTTAGCATACCCACTGCAGAGGAGAAGGGAGACCAAGAGGACAGCCAGTACCCACATTAATCTCTCAACAGCTGCAAAACTCCCTACGGTATGGCTGACGGTGAGAGCAGGCCAGTTCCAAAACTACCCTGCCTTCTTTTTTCCCTTCACGATTCAGGATTGTACATGCCAAGGCTCATTTGTTCTAGGAGACGTTTGCTCCCGTGTGGTAGAAACAGCTGCTAAATTTGCAGTCAGGTTCCAATCCAGATGCTAAATATCTTCCCCTGCTAACTTCTCTGCTCCCACGAAAAGCCTCTCCTCCCTCCCCAGTGCCATGTGGAAGGCTCTGAATAAAGCAGATAGCTCACCTTTGCTCTCTGCATTTAAGGCTGAATGGGGAACTCTTTAAATCCAGCCTTATCACACATTCCGTGACCCTGCTTCTCGAACTCATGATTATTAGTCTACCAGAAGACAGAGGGATCCTCGGGTCATAATAAGTCTTAAAACCTTGAGGCTGAGAACTTTAAAACTGTCCAAACACCTTTAAAATATCACTAACATCACACCATTACTCTCAAATATTTAAATGGACTTAAAAATGGGACTGAAAATACTTGGGCAGTCTGTAACTTGTGTCTTTTCTACCCCTCATCTAAAGAGTCCGGTTTACAACAACCCCAAGCCAGGAGAGAGGGGCTGACTTCAAGGTAGAAGACCACACTTCTTTTCTCTATGAGTTCCTTATTGCAGTGCCAGCATGACTGCTGCCTTCATGAGGGAATGGAGGACTCCCGGGAGTATTCACAGCCTAGGGACCAGCTTGCTTCTGCATCCTGGTATGCTAAGCACTGGGCCCATCAGGTGGCCCACAAGACGAGAGGACACCTGGACACCGCTATTCCCTGCTGGGAGATTATCTGATAGCTTCTCACTTCTGGGCATCAGTTGCTCTATCTGGAGAAAGAAAGTCAAACTACTTTTGTTTGCTAAGAGCCTTACCATCCCCCTGGGATGGGAACGGTTTACTTTCCAGCAGTGATGGCAAACGAAGCCATCCCCCGGGGGGTGATCAGAATCATCCTGTTCTCTCAGACCTGACTCTGCAGGGGTGCAGGCTGCCGTTAATCCCAGCATTGATTCTCTCCCCAGTTTACCAAGGTTCAGCATAACCCACACCACAGTTTTTCTGGAGCTGCCAAGGGGTTGATTAACAGCACAGGTCGGGGGTTTTTTCCTGACCACTTAAAAATATAACTGAACAAAATCAATTAAAATGATTTGGGGATTGTAGCACAGAGGTTTTGAAGGCCTCAGAATAAGAGCTGTGAGGTTCCAAGATCTCACTTGGACGTCCTGCAGGTGCTGGTACTGGTGGGGACAAGGACGTCTATAGACCTTCCTGGCTGTGAGTTCATCAGAGCTGTCATTTACTTTAGGATGTTTAAGGTTCCCGGACATTTATCAGAGGGCACTTGGAATGTTCACATATCTCTGCGAGTCCACTTACAACACTGGAATACCAACTCCCATGGTATTCCCACAACAACGTTTAAACAACCCAGAGTCTGCAGTTCACTGAACTCTAACCCTCCACTGTGCTGTCTCGCACGGTGTGTCCTCGGTTCATCTCAGAAGACACTTCTAATCTGAATCTTCAGTACCTCCTGTGAATGAGCTTTGACTCGTTTAAGGGTAGGAGTCAAACTTTGGGTGCAAACATCTAAGCTTCGGTGCCTGTGAGACAGCCATCTCCAGTGTGATCTGAGGGTCCGTTCTCTTGCCAAAACCAATAGAGACCCTAAACCCCAAACCCATTGTAAAGCCCTTTATCCCCCCTACATGGAACTGGCATTTTTGTAAGCCCTGGGTCTCATCGACCTCAGGGATGAGTTTCGTGAACACACCTGCAGGACTGTTTGTGCAGCAGCTCCACAAATGCCACTGAGTGTTCCTATTTACAGAGATAAATTGCCACCCCCTCCCCGAGTGTTTGCAATGCACAAGTCCACACCTAAGCGAGGTGTTCTGGCTCCCTTTGCAGGCAGCTGAGATGGAGCCAGTATCGTCAGTGGAATTTAAGCTGCTATTGAACCGATGAACAGGGGATGTCTCTTCCAGAAATGGAACACACTAAATTTCAGTGCCCACACTGCCTGTCTCTTCAGATAAAGAGAGCTGAGGATGACATGCTCCGAGACAGATTCTCTATTGCTGGATATCATCCCCCCAGATAATTGTCTAGACCCCATCCACAATCACTGGTGAGACTGGCACTTGTGTGAAGAGACCTCTCTATATCCTCCTTTCAGGAGTCCTGTTAGATTCCTCCTCTACACACAGCCTCCAGCAGATTCTGACAAGTATGTTGTCTCTTCTAGTGCTCCATCCCATCTCTTACAGATGGGGTGTGAGTCCATGTCTCCATCTTAGATGCCTCACGCTATGACAACACCCATCTCCTTTCCACTGAGTACAGAGGAGATGTAGACACTGCTCTTGAACATCCCACAGAGACAACCTGTTAATTTACCTGTTCATAAGGACATGCGACTCCACCCTGACCACAGTCAATTAGAGACCACTCACAAAAACTGTCCTTACACCAACGACTCCGGTAAGCAGAAGGTGTAGTGTGTGGATTGAGAAGCACTGGTCTGTGGAGGCAGCTTTCACTCGGTCTGGAGAGTTTTGTTCAGATGCAGTAGGGCCTAACTGCCACAAAAGCCTGTGGAGGTCGGTGAAAGTGATGGGGTGGGTGTGATGCACCCGAGTCCTCTGCTGTGTGTCTCAGCGCCCTGGCCCAGTGGAACCAGCACTCTGAGGATGGCACAGGGAGGCGTAGGCTGATTGCTAACTTGCAACCTCACTGTGGTGAGAAAATCAAGGGTATCGAGGGAAGAACTGTTTTGATTCATGCCAGACACAGGTTGTCCCCACCCCAGAGCTGCACGTACCCCCACACACAAGCAGAAGGTGGAGGAACCGCTGCGAGAGTTTCAGTGAAGGAATATCATTGCACATTAGTTTATTGAGATTTCACTCTACAAAAATGCTCCTGCTGATGCCCTGCTCTAGGGTGGGGTGTCCCTGCCCATGGCAGGGGGCTTGGAACTGGATGACCCTGTGGTCCCTGGGGTGCTGGGGTTTGTGGAGTCCCCTTTTCTGGAGATGCTTTAAACCCTCCTGGACCAGGTCGGGGTGTCCTGCTGTGGCAGGGGGATTGAACTGGATGATCTTTCAAGGTCCCTTCCCATCCCCGAAGTTTCTATAATTCTATGATCCTCAGAGGGGTTTTTTTATCTGCTTCTCCACCGAAAATTGAGAAACATGCTGTGTGAAATTCCAAGACTAATTGGACCAAATGGTGCTCAGATCTGTTGCGGGTTTTCTGGAGGATCCCTGACAGCTTAGGAGTCTTCATTTTTCTTTCTTGATAACCAGTTACCAACAATTTTCTGCACAGTTGAAAATCCCTCTGGAGAACTTACTGAGTAAGGGGTGGCAGTGGGGATGGAAGGTGTGAGAGCGTGAGTTTGCGTGGTGTGTGGACGGGGTGGGTCGGAGAAAGGGGCACATCTTCATGTGGTCATGCTTCTGAACACACAGGACGCTGATGTGGCGTGTGGGGAGGAAAAGGTGCTTGGAAGCACAGGGTTTGCTGCCCACAGACGCAGCATGGTCATATGATAGGGGAGGAGGATCTGCTTTGCAGAGGCTGTGCATATGTCCTAGCTGTGGCTTTTGAAGTGAGCGGTGACGTGCTGGGAGGCAAAGCTGCCTATCCGCAAGGAGAGGGCCTGTGGAATGGCCAAGGCAGAGCAAGCCAGAAGAGCACAGCCAGAGCTGGTTTGCTTGACTGAGGATGGCAACATAAATGTCAGGAATGGCTGCAGCAGGGCAAGGTCTGTCTGATGGGGTGCTGGGCAGTCTGTTCTATTTAGAGATGACCCTGCTTGTTGTACAGGGTTGGACTAGATGACCTCGGGAGGTCCCTTCCACTCCAACACGTTCTGTGATTCCAAGGGACCAGGGCTGCAGTAACGGGGAGCATTGCTCTGGGTGCCCTGCTGAGCTGAGCAAGCATCCCAGACTGAGTGATGAATCCTTCCTTTCCATAGCTTTGTGTCTTGTGCATAGATGTCTATACTGCACTGGATCTGTAGGCGTGCCTTAATCCCAGATAGGCACCCACAGGAGAGGGCTGATAGATGCTCCGTAGTGGCCCAGGCATAGAGAGATGCTTCAGAACATCACAAAGAGCCATAAAATGCCACCACACTGTCCCCTTTCCATGGAGCCAGATACTGTAGGATGGAAAATCCCACCACTTCTCTGACAAGAGATGAGTTTGTGGGAATCCATGGTGTGAGATCCACATTTCCAGATCACTGAGGTCCCTCAACAGCAAGACCTGAGCAGCACCCTTGGCCAGCCTGGACCTCACCACCTCCTATGTTCATCTCTCAACTAGTCTACCAGCCCTTCAGCTGTGGGTTTCTTCACCTTCTCCTTTTTAACCAGCCTGCTTGGTTCGGTTTTGGCTGGAGTGAGCTCCCTGCACACTGAGCTGACAGCTACATTAAAAGACCTGAAAACACCGTAGCAGAACTAAAGCAATTATTGTAATATAGCTTTAAAAGAGGCTGTAATGAGGAAGAATTAAAAATGTGTCTGTCTCATCACCATTCCCCTTGTTCCTGTGATCTTCTAGAGGTTCTTTCAGCTGAGGGATTGAGCATCCACACTGCTGATCCTTTCTATCTCACCACAATAAGCAAGAAATAGAAGGAAAGGGGAAAACTAACCCAAGTCCATCAGTCCTTACTCCGGAAGTGTCTGGGGTTCACTGACTCTGGTGCTGAGGAAGTAGAGAGGTGTTAAGCAGTCATGGAGTAAAGCCCACCGGGCTGTTCACATCACCCCTATCCCATCTGGGGTGTGCAGAGACCATTCACACAAAAAGGTTATATGGGTCTGGGAAATGGCCTCTGAAGAAGAGGGCTCCATGATACTCCCGACCTAAATGTTTTAGGACTGTCTGACAGGGCAGCCACACCAGCATCAGGAGAAGAAAGCAGGAAGCTGCATGAGAACACAGCAGAAGAAACACCCAGCAAGAGCTTCCTTAAAGGCTTCAAGATGGATAATATCTATGTTATAAGAGGTACTTTTGGGTTCCAGATCACACCTCACCAAACTGCATCCTCGTCACAGCTTCTCAGATCTGAGAGAGAAAGCTGAGCACCATCCCTCAGCTCCAGTTTCTCCTAATTTTTACTGTTTCTCTTCCCTGCTCCCTCCACTGCACTTCCAGCTGCTGTCCCCCATGCTGACGTGTGAATCATCCAAGAAAGGTCTCCAAGGGGTACACCTGTGTCTTTTCCTGCTTGGTGTGAGACCCCTTCAGAAGCCCATGGTGATAGTTCTGCTGCCCCTCGTCCTTACTAGTCCAAGTATTAAGAACTCCATCACTTCATGGTCACTAAGCCCACAACAACCTCCGACCACCACATCACCCACCAGTCCTTCCCTGTTTGTAAACAACCAGTCCAGTAAGGCCCTTCCCCTGGTGGGTTCGCTTACCAGCTGGATCAGGAACAATCCTCCTGGACTGTTTCCTCTCCACTGTGGTGTATTTCCAGCAGGTGTCTGGTAAGTTTAAGTCCTCCACAAGAACAAGGGCTTATGATTTTGCAGCTACAGCTAGCTGTCTGTAGAACAACTCATCCACCTCCCCTTCCTGCTCTGGGGGTCTATAACAGATTCCCAATAGGACATCCACCTCACTGGCCTCCCTCAATTTTACCCATAAATATTGCACTAGTCCATCACACTTGCTGACCTCCGTGCAGTCAAAACCACCCCTAATACAAAGAGCCACCCCACGCTCTTTGGGTCTCTATATTCTGTTTGTGGAGCCACCCATCGCAGGACTCCACTCATGAGTCAGCCCGCCATGTCCCCATAATGATGACTACATCGTTCCTGCTGTGGTGCACAACAGCTCCCAGCTCCTCTTGTTTGTTACCCGTGCTGCCCATGCTGCCCGTGCTGCATGTGTTAGTGTAGATGCACTCGAGCCAGGCTTTGCATCACTTCTAAAAGCTGTTAGAATTAGACCCTTCTAATCCAGCCAGAAGCCTTGTAAAAGGAGTTGGGGTTCCTTATCTCACTGGCTGTTGTAGAGAAACCACGAAAGTGCTTCAGCAGCAACCAGCCCAGCACATGCCATGGTCAGTAACAGATGCAGAGAGGCTCAGTCCCGCACTTATTTGCAAGGCAGAGGAAGATCTGAGATCTGTGGGCTCAGAAAAGCTGGATTTCTCACTGGGGACAGATGCAGGACTGTCCAGGATTGCACCCTGGGGAGAGCATGCTGTATGGTATAGTTTTATTTTCAGCACAAAGCTTATTTCAGCCTCTTAGATGGACTTTCCTGTTTGGCTGCCCTGCTGCTGAGGGCATCTGTAACTCGGTCAGAGGTTAGATCAGGACAAAAGAAGCAAACATCTGAAAATGGGAGCAGCCTTGTGACTATCTGGACAAGTCAAACGGCTTGAAAACACCGAATAGAAGTGGTACCAGTCCCCCAGGTGGTCAGTAAAAGGGTATCAGGGAAAGCATTACACCATCAACCAGCTCAAAAATGAGTGCTGAAGGCTTGTACCTCCATTAAGAGGTAGAGTCCCCACTGCTAAATGCCTGCGGGTTGTGCTTTGATAGCAGACCTCAGCTGTACATGCTAGTGTGACATCTCATTGCCCATAGACCTCTACAGGGCATCCTCTGGGCTTTACAGTGGGAGAGCAAACACTAATCCTATATACAGCTCTTCTTTAAGGTATCTAGGAGGGAAAGGAGGCTTAAGGCATTGTTTAACTGAGGAAGAGAGGAGGAGGAGGCCGTTACCGCATGGCAAGCTCTGATGTGTTCTGTTTTCTTTTCTCTGTTTCCTTTCTTTAGGATCGGGACCAAAAGCATGGGAAAAGATGTTCTTTGAAAACAGGTTTCTGTGCACATCATTAGAAAGGGACAGGGGAAACTGTGGCGAAGGAGATGAGTTCAACCACAGCAGTCAGTGAAAAACAACGTGGCTTTCAAACATGTTCCAAAGAAACCAAGATAAACAGGTTTCTGTGCCCAGAAGCTACCAAGGAATGAGCTTTTTAAGTCCAGGTTTTGGGATAGTGTGGAGACAACAGCTCCAGCAGAGCCCAGACATGTCCGCCGGTATCTCCTGTATTTAGGAAAGCAGCTGATACCAGACAGCCCACCTAGCCTGAAGATCAGAGGAGCTGTGAAGCACTTTTCTAAACGCTTCACCAGGTGAGATGCCCTTGGGTGCCTGAGGCTGGCAGCTATGACACAGGACCTACGGGAGAGCTGCGCCTTTCTGCCTGGTAGTGGGGGCCAGGCAGAACACCCTGGGGCAAAGGTTACAGGTGATGGGGTGAGAAGGGTTGAAGATACTGCTGGGAGGACTCAAGAGTGAGGAGGAAGAAGAATCCCCACCATGAACAAGGAATTCTACCATGAGGAAGAGGAAAACCCCTCCACTAGAAAACACGGCTGTGTGGGCATGGTGGCACGGATTGACAGCTGGACTTCAGGATGATCCTGAAGGTCTCTGCCAAACTTAACGATTCTATAGATTAAACTTCACACTTGCCAGAGCACATTTCAGTGCGCTGGTGCCTGCAACCAGAGCCCTGCAGTTTCTGCCTTCAGCTGCAGAGTCTGGAGGGCATCACACCGTAACAAAGGGACATAATTCTGCATAATGACTTTGCCTTTATCACTAACGATGCTTTTCTATTCTGCTTCCCACCCTAAGTGCAGGTATTAGCGACACTGCCCTGATAATAACTACTGTATTTTGCTCCCCTGAAAGGTAACCAAGTTCCAGTGGATGATGTTTCAGTCCACCACTTGTTCCTGCTCGCTGAAAAAGATCCAAGTTAGTACTGTAATTAGGCTGACAATATGAGGGCTTTTTCCCCGCAGACATAGCGTGTCCTTTTTGTTAGCTACAAGGCTCTGAGGGGCACGAAATGAAGGGGCACTGAGCCTGCAGAGCCTCGTCTCTCTCATCAGAAACTCACTGTCACCCCAAGTGACACACAGCTACAAATCACTGACCCCATCTTGTTGCTGGTTGCTCTTTGTGATCGCCTCCAAAAAGAACGTATTCTTTTCCAGGAGGCCTAAACAAAGCTTGGTACAATCTTTTTGGGTTTATGTCCTTTAAAATAAAAATCCTATGACTGGGGGACAAAAAGGCAGTGAAAAAGATGCATAGAATGGTTCAGGTTGGAAGGAACCTTAAAGATCATCTAGTTCCAACCCCCTCACTTAACCAGGTTGCTCAAAGCCCCATCCAATCTGGCCTTCCAGGGAGGGGGCATCCACAACCTCCCTGGGCAACCTGTTCCAATGTCTCACCACCCCCATGGTGAAGAATTTCTTCCCGGTATCTGGCCTACACCTACCCTCTCCCAGCTTGAAACCATTAGCCCTGGTCCTACCACTACAAGCCCTTGAATCAAGCTATCCTGTTCATTGAAGTCAGGACATAGCACTACCCAAAAGGCCTTAACTCCCAGTGTCAGGATAAAACATGCCTTTTCTTCTGCCTTTTCTTTCCTCACAGACATCAGCACTTACTGCATCAGGAGTGACCTCGCTAGATCTTAAAAACGCTGCAGATATCCCAGCTGGTTTGGAATTCCCTGCCACACAAATATTCTGGTTGAGGACCAGGTGTGCTGAATGCTGAAACCACATGCTGGAGCTCTCAGACCACACAGATTTGCTTTCAGGTCTCTGCTTTTGAAAAGAGAGGGACGTCTTAAAAAGAAGTTACCCTCTGCCCAGGCCCCATCAGGAGTGTTATCTCCAGTCTGGGCTCCTTAATACAGGAGAGACAAGGACATACTAGAGAGAACCCAGCAAAGGACCACAAAGATGCTGATGAATGGATTGAGGCATCTGGCATGTGAGGAGGGTCATAGAATTGCAGAATTATTCAGGCTGGAAAAGACTTCTCAGATCATCCAGCCCAGTCTATGACCCAACATCGCCACATCAGCCAGACCAGGGCACTAAGAGCCACATCCAGACAACGCTTCCAGGGATGGGGTCTCCCCCATCTCCCTGGGCAGTCCATTCCAGGGTCTGACCACCCTTTCCATGAGGAAGGGCTCCTGAGGTAGCTGGTAGCTCCTGGAAATGCCAGGTCTAAACGGCTCCTGTTGGAGGTGCAGACAGAAAACCTACCAGCACCAGCACCACAGGGAGACAAATGCTGGTCACCAAAGGCACCACAATTGGTTCTGCCTCAGTAGAAAACACACCAGCAAGATTGTCACGACTGGAGACTGCTGGCCCCTGCAGAACTCACAACTGCACACCAGACAAAACGCATTTATCTTAGAGGAAAGATAGCAGGAGGAGAAGCTGTGTGTGAGGTGAATATACATCCACATTTCAACCTCCTTCATGCAATAGAAAGAAAACAAGGTGGAAAGGAGGAGGTGTGGAGGGGGGAAGTGTCAGTAGATCATTGTCTCAGTAGAGACTGGGCTTCTCTGCTTCTGCTTAATTGATTAATTCCTTCTAGCAGAATCACCTGCTTGATGTGCTTCTCCATAAAAGCAGTTCAGAAAGTTCACGGGAGTTAATCCAGGAAGATGGCTGGAGCTGCAGCGCCAAGCGTCTGATTAAAGGACAAGGCGATCGCTTACAGTTTAACTGCTCCCAAAGTTGTTCCCAAAGTCTTTGCTAACCTTCGTACTTCAAAGTGCTTCCCTTGGCACTGGGGAATTCAAAGGAGAAGGTTTCTTTTTAACACTCGTGTTATTATTATTATCATTATTGCGATAAAAAAGCAGGGGAAATTAATTCAGAGGAAGGCCACACACACAGTCAGTCACACACCAGTAAAAAGAAGCAGATGAAACGATAGAGAGGCACACGCATGCAGAGAAGCTTCTGCTCCACAGCCTATTCAAAACAGCTTGCTCTGAATTCTGCACATGCTCTCGCCACTCACAGATAAAGGCAAAGCCATTACTTGTGTCAGCTATACCTGCCGGTACCCAAGAACTCAGTGAAACAGACAGCACGAGTGTCTGCTCTCTGCAGGGGCTTGCATCATGGCTACTTGATGCAAGCAAGGACAGGGACCGGTCCACCGGTCGTCAGGGTGGAAGTCCGGGCAAGTATTCCTAAGGGAGACACAACTCAGGCATGTTGGTCATTTGAAAGGTTAAAGAGCTTTTTCCTCATGTCCAGCCTAAGTCTACCCTTCTCCAGCTTAAAACCACGACCTCTTGTCCTACTGTTCCACGTCCTTGTGACCAGTTGTTCCCCGGCATTCTTATAGGTTCCTTTCAAAGATTGCAAGGTCACAACAAGGCGCTCTGGAATCCTCTCCTCTCAAGGCTGAACAACCTAAACTCTCTCAGCCTGTCCTCAGAGCAGAGCTGCTCCAGTCCTCTGATCATTTTTGTGGCCTCCTCTCGACTCGCTCAAACAAGTCTTCATCCTTCTTGTGTTGGAGGCTCCAGAGCTGGACACAGGAGATGAAGTCTCAATGGAGCAGAGTAGAGAGGCAGAATCTCCAATCTTGATCTGCACTTCTGATGAGGGGTGATGTGGAAGTATCTAATCAAGGAGCACAGTGACCACTCCAGCCAATAGCTTACACCTCTACAGGGTGAATGAGTTACTGAGTAGGAGCAAACGAGCTCATCTCTGCTGTGACTCCTCACCATAGTTTGACCAACATCAGGAGTAGAACATCTAAACTCATGGAGGCAGCAGCAGCTGACGGTGGAGGTTCACAAAGAAAATGAACTAGGGGAAGTACCTGGGTTTGTGTGTGCTCCTAAACGGGTCCCGTGGCCACGGGGACAGACCGTCAGTCTGATCTCACAGAGCATCTCTTGCTTTCTTGTAGAGAATATGTCTGCATTTGCTCAGAGTCCTCCCGTGAAAGGCAACCAAGTTCCAGTGGATGATGTTTTATTCCACCACTTGTTCCTACTCACTGAAAAAAGACTTTAAAATGCCAACTGAACAAGGAGAAGGCTCATCCCAAAGTTGTCAGGCATCATCCTTACTCTGGATGGCTTTCAAAAGGTGCCAGCCAATCTTTTCCATACTGCAGTCATCACCTTCATCCCTGCTGTGGTGATGAGGGGCCACATGCACCCAGAGAGCCTGCACCACTCAGGCTTGTGCCAAAAGCATCTCAGGAACACGTGGGTTGGGTGTGAAGGCAGAACAGATGGTCGTCAATGCTGTGTTTAGATACATGGGGCAAGGAGCTGCGATGTGGTTAAATAACTTCGTGGTCTCTCACCCAGTAGAAATGCAGCCCATGTCCTGCGTGAGTGTCCACCAGAGCTGTCTTTCCCCCTTAAAGCAGACCCCAGCCCTTGGCTTGAGAGAAGCACAGGCAACAGGCAATTGGATGCAGGCCTTTGGAATCTGTGGTTAATACAGTGGACATGTGGACTAGTCAAACAGCGTTACCACCTTTGGGGAAAAGAACTGCCCAGAGGGATCAGTCCAAGTCAGACTGAGGCTACTGTGACTGAATAAAATTAGTGGTGTTTTCTTGCAGTTCAGCTAATCCATATTTAACAGTTCAGTGGGATTTACTTCCCTGTGACAACGAGTGCACAGACTCCTGGGATCTGAGGACAGAAAGGCACCAGGTACTTATTTCAAGAAAGAAGATTGAAATGACAATTGTTGGCCATCTTTCTCCTTTCCTCCTCTCAGAATGACCTTCACACGCTTCAGCTCAAGAGAAGAATTCACTTAGGAAGCGAATAAGCAGAAGGCTGCTTTTCCCTAGACTAACACCTGTGTCCAAACACGCGGCATGCAGACCCGGGATAGCAGAGGCAGCTGAATTGTGAGTGTGAACCGACACTTGCATTGTGATTCTTGGCTCTGGACACAGAAATCAGGAGGTTTAGCAGACCGCTTCCTTTTACCTTTATCATGCCTTTCTTTCAGTCTGTGACATCATCCTATTGATGAAGATCAAGCTGATCTCGGCTCCTTTCTGATTCATTGAATATTAGCAATGGCTGGAGGCAGGAGAAGCCAGTGATTTAATGTGACAGGCCAGGAGGTAGCACACCAGCGGTACAGCAGGACACAGGATGCAGAACTGGGTGATGCCATGATCTGTTGTGACAAGAGGAGAGGTTGAGATGAATGGACCGATGGCCTGAGATGACCCAGCAAGGGCAGGACAAAGAGAAGTGAGAACTTTTGGTCTGTGTCCATTCTCACTTGAACGGGGCGAATCCAGAGTACCTGCCTTTAGGTACTGATGTGACTGCACACTGATCGTGTGAGACAGTGCAATGGTGTGAACGTGTTGGGGGCTAGAGCACCACACCCACAGTGACAGGCTGAGAGCTGGCATTGTTCAGTCTGGGGAGGAGAAAGCTCCAGGGAGATCTTACAGCTGCCTTCCAGTGTCTGAAGGGGGCTAGAGGAAAGCTGTAGAGAGATTCTTTATCGGGAGATGGAATTATAGGATGAGGGGTAATGGCATTAAACTGAAAGAAGGTTGATTTAGATCAGATCCTAGGAAGAAATGTGTCACAGTTGAGATGGTGAAGGAGGGGAATAGGTTGCCTAGGGAGGTTATGGATGCTCCATTCCTGGAAGTGATGAAGGGCAGTTTGGATGAGACTGAGTAATCTGGTCAAGTGGAAGCTGTCCTGATCCATGGCACTGTGGTTGAAACTAACTGATCCTTAATGCCTTTTCCAACCCAAACCACTCCACCATTCTATGATGGATTCCATGATTTTATGAATCTATGAACCAACTCTCTCCATTTCCATGGATTCTTTGCCAGAAGACAGTTCTTAACTGATGGATTAATGCCTCTTTTCTCCATTCTGTTGCAAATCAGGAAACTTCTCCCAGTTGCTCAGTTACCTCCTTATATCCCGCCCAGTGCCCCAGTGCTCTGTACCAGGGCCATGCTGTAACAAAAGGGCGTTACTGGAGCAGAGATCCTGTGCGGGGGAATGGAGCTCTTTTCTGGGATAACCAGGTCTGTGGATGAGCCAAACCTTGTGATGGGAAAGAACCTCTTCAGCAAACACCATCTGCCCCAGGCCGGTCTGCTGCACTTCTCTGTCTAAAGACACAGGATCCTCATGGATGGCGTGTGGCTAGATCCACATCAAGAATATATTGAAAACCACCAGGTTTGCTCCCACCTGATTTTTCCTGGCCTTTCTTCCAAAGTGCTGTTTCTCATGCATCCAGCACCCAAGTATTTTTTAAGGAAACCCCAAGGGTCCCCATTCCTGCAGGCTCCTGAAGGCAGGGACAGCTGGTAGCTATTTCCTATCAGCCCATGCCATGGAATTTCACGCCAGCTGTGGTCACCTGTTTGATTTCTCCTTGAGTGGCTGCCTTCCTCCACAGATTGACCCTTATTATTTGAACTTGTCTTGTCTAGCAGGGGGAGGATCTCTCCCAGCCATGTGAGTTTGAAGAGCTGACTCCTTCTATCTTTCTCTCTCCCCTGCACTGAGTTTAATTTTGTGGTTCTCTGCCTTCCCCAAAAATAACCTTCAGAGCCAATTCTGAACTGTCATATTCATTACATCACAGCTGTCTGCAGACAGGGCTTATCGCTTGCAATCCACTCAGTTACACTCGTGATTAAAACTGATTGCAAATGTGATCCTGGCTGCTCAGCCTGGAAATTGAGAACATCTTTATAATTTCTGACAGCAAATCATGAGGTCTTAGATGAGCCTGGCAGGGCTGCAGAGACAGGACAAGATCTTTGCAAGCTGGTGAGGGTGGGAGAAGATTAAGCTCCTGTGAGAAAAAGAGAAAACTATGGATTTGGTAAAAACCCCTCAGGCTACAATCTGGAAAGGGAAGGTGGTGAGAGCTAAGCCCACCTCCTGACTGCCACGATCATCTCTACAAGTAGGTGAAGGAGGCAGCCGTGTATTAGAGAAAACCAGACCATTGCCTGCATTGCCCAAGCCAGGGGTCTACAAAGTCGAGTCCTTCACTCAGTTTTGGACACCACTAACTCCTAGAATCAGTGCACATGGACCCAGACTAACAACTCTTGAGCTTCTTCCTGATAGCAGCACAGCCTAGCCTCTTACCACCACTCCTCCCTCTATTACTGCCTCATTACATTAACTTGGCATGCCTAGAGCCATTCATCCCACTCTATCAAAGCAGAACTGCAAACTCAATTTGTAGACTGATAAAGCCTTAAATGCGCTCAGAGAGTTGGTGTCTTGCTCCAAAACCTTGAAATGGCTCCACCATCTTCCTGTTACCTGAACCTTAGATTTATTAATTTCACATTAAAGTAGACTGTGGACTTCACGTTCATTTCATCTTGGTTTGCCCAGCCTGCTCTCGTTGAGAGTTCACCACCTTGTGTTGAACTAAAGCCAGTGTTGTTTCTGAAGAGACTGAATATCCACCAGTTTCCTAGGGAACTTGTTCCAGCACATCAAATGCTCTCTGCTTCCCCTCAGTCTTTATCTCCTCCAGCCTGACTTCAGTTATGCTTTTATTCACTCCCCTCTCTGAAATTCCTCTGACTCCATAAGGATGTAACCTCTCAATCTTCTTTCTAATAAACTGAACAGGGTGTTTGAAATGTCTCCCGCTCAGAGATCTTCCTCTCAATTTCTGAGCCATTTATATTGCTCTCCTACGACATCTCTCCAAGCACAGGATGTTCCATGCCAAGCATGGACGTCAGAACTGGGTCTCCCTATTTCCTCAATACCCAGAGAAAAAACAACTTGCCTCATCTCATGCAGCATGCTCCAGCTCACTGACTCTTCTGGTGAATTTAAAGCTTTCCTCCAAGACTCTTGTAGTTTTTGGACTGTCCCTGTGTTGCTGTTTCCCAGCACAGGCTCACCACCTCCTGCCCGTGCTCTGGACTTTCTTTGCTCAGCAAACGAGACCTTTGCAGAGGCCTGTCACTATGCCCTGGGATCGTCCAACTGCAGTCATGGAGATGATGTGTCTCTGGTAGGAGCCCAGTCACCAGATTTGTCCTGTAGTTAGCAGAGACACCCCAAATAAACTCCTTTTCTGTTGGAGACTTCCTCTTTATCACCAGTAGACTCTCATGAGCCTGGTTAGCAATCAGAGAGCCGGTGTCTGTGTCCATTCATCTCTTATAACTTGTTCTGCTATTGCTGAGTGTAGAACTCTTTTCCGGTTTGCTACCTCCCTCTTTTTGAAGCAGACCCTGCTGCCAAGGAAAAAAGCAGTGGCCCCTCCTGGAGGCCCCTTCCCCCTGGATTTTAGGGTAGGATTCACCAAGGTTGTGTCTTCACATAAGGGGTGCCTCTATTTTCCAAATATTTCCACTGTTCAGGACAATTTTGCCCGTAATTCCTCTTTGAGGTTGGAAAAGGAAGGGTTCACACCATTCCCACGCCTCCCCTCCAGGAAACTACTTTCCTGGCTTTATGGGTTGGGTTGGTTTTTTTGCCTGCCACCATTTCCTCTGATTTTCAAAGAAGAATAAGATTTCTGTTTCAGCAAGTGAGACTCGGGGCGATCAGTTTTCACCCCCAGAAAAAACCCAAACCTACGTCCACCTCTGGGTGAAGGTTGGCATCTGTCTAAGAGCAGAGAGAGATGTTCAGATGAGCCCAGAGTCAGCTCCTGCTCCAGAGCAGGCTGCATTAATTGGGACACTAGGCAGAGTGCTGTGTTTGTTTGGAATAATACAGAAACAGAGGGAAATGTCCCAGATGGGATGTGTCCAGGGGCACACTATAGACTCTGCCACTAGTTGTCTGGCTTGCAGAATTCCGGCTTGAGGCGCATAGCTGCCAACATTGCTGTCATCTTGGCCATGATTCAAATACTACAGACATCTGATGTTTTCCTTTGGCTCCTGCCCTGGAAGTCCCTCCTTTCAGCATGCCACTATGAGTCCAGTCACTCTGTAGCTTACCCTGCACAGGCACAGTATGGATGAATCGGTGGTGGTTGAGTTAACCTTGCTGCTCTGCAGGCTCTGCGCTCACCTTGATAGAGGTGCTAAGGGTGGAGGAAAGGTGCCTGGTCTGACAGGCAATGCAAGTAAACTCTGTTGCAGTGAATCTGTGGGCAATGGTTGATGACTTCCTGCAAAGACAGAGTTTGGAGGAAAAGAGCATTTCCACATCTGCTGCGGGACCCGCAGAAAATCCCTCTATGGCAGACGGTATCACGTCTGGGCTGAGGCAGAATAAGAATGAGGGGACTTTACTTCATCAGGCTCACATGGAGCCCTGTAGGTTTTTATTATTTAGTCCTGAAAATCATAGAATGGCTTAGGTTGGAAGGGTTCCAAACCCCTTGTCTCCACCTATCACTAGACCGGGTTGCCCAGAGCCCCATCCAACCTGGCCTTGCTACCTGGCTTCCCAAAACAGCCCCCTGCAGTGAAACAGCTCAGAAGATGAGAAGCACAGACCCCACCGCCATGTGTTTAGGACATGCAGTTCCAGTGTCTAAGCCAAAATTTACATGCAACTTGCAACCTAGAGGCTGCTAGTGATGAGCAGCAGCTTTGAAGGTCACCTCTTGTCCCAGTAAATAAATAAATAAATAGCAAATACAGAAGGAAGCAGCGATGAATAATCCAGGCAGAGCAAGAGACATCCCCACTGCCTCGGACTTGGCTTTATTTTTTATTTATTTCTTCTCACTTTCATTTCCACAAAGGTCAGTGCTAATAGGAGACCCCTCTCACTGCTCACGCATGCAGCAGCACCCTCACCCACCTGATGATTGCAGAGCCCCTGATACTGATGCAGAGCTTGAGCCGAGAGCACAAATAGTGTCATCTCCACAGCTGATGGCTGTAATGAGACTTTCCATCAGTACCAGAGCACAATGAGCGGGAGGATCTGCTCATCATCAGATGGTGTGTTTGCCTCTTGACCACAGCCTATGCCTTTCTTGCTGAAAAGAAATCATGGTGCCACATATTTGCTTTCAATGCTCCTCTCTGCTCTGCCTAATGAGATCCCAGCTCTGCAGGATCGAGCTTGGCTTTTTCCAACATTTCTTCCAGCTTGGCCACTTGGCCAGAGAAGGAACAGCCCGAAATCACTTGGGGAGCTGCACCAAAGCTATTTCTGATTGGTTTTGCACCATGCTGGATCCATCTGACAGCTCTGAAGATATGCTTAGAGGAGGAGGTATGTAATAGTTTAGAGAGAGGGTCTAAATATGTTTGGGTTGGAGCCTGCAATTCAAGCACAGCAATGAGCTCTCGCTGAGAATCCAACAGGCAATGAAGCAACTTTGCTAAAAAGAGAAGTGATTATTGAACCCATCGCCAAGAAGAAAAGGAAAAAATCCTCTAATGAGTAAAAGAATCAGAAAGACAAACCAGAAACTGCACCACAATGCCCTTACACACTGAGAGCAAAGGGAGACAGCTCACACATCAGTTTTTGGCTTCAGATGAGAGGCCCTGGAGAAAAGAAAGTGTACACCAACACTCATAACCTTAAAGCCAGCACACACACACACACAGTTGCACCCCACTTCCAGAAGGGAAAGAGGTGGGGGGCGGCAGAAATACAGCATAATATATACATTTGATGCTTGTGAAAAAGTTCCTTTTCTGATTCACTGGCTGATGTCAGCCCTCCCTGATGCCTCAGCCATACTTCTAGCTCTCCTTGACTCTTATCTGAGGCTATAACAGTGTCAAATGTAGAGGATATAACAGAATCCCAGACTCCCTCTGTCTGACAAAGGCTCAGGAGATCAGTACTTGCTGGTCTCTTTCTCTGTCCTCTATCAGAGGCTTCTCTCAGACTCTCAGTGGCAGAGCATACAGCATCTTGATGGGGGACAGAGGCATCGTGGCTTTGGTCATGTGGGGCCATGGTAGATAGGCCTCCTCCAGGGCTTTCTGCCGGGCATTCTCTCTCTTTCTACTCCCCTGTGGTTAAGGCTCTGAGGGAGGGAGAGGGTTAAGAACTCACTGCTGTCTGGCCAAGTGGGGACTCTGCCTCACTTCTCAAAGTGCCTGGTCTCTTGGGCATCCACCCTACATGCGTGTTCCCAGGATCCCTTCCAGAGTGAACCAGTGTCTCGCTGCAGGCAGAAGTCTGACAGGCAAGTTGACAGGATAATTTCACTGGGATGCTTTCCAGAGAGACATAATGCAGATGCTGCATTGACTGGGTCCAATTCTGTCCCAACAGGCCTTGCTCACTCAGATACTGTCACACTCCAGGTCATAAAACACAGAGCCTGGCATCAGGCTCTGAAAATAACACATTGCAGGGTATGACATGCCTTGCTGCCAAAGAGCATAGCTTCACTGGGACCACGAGCTCTGTCAATGTCACTGGCTGCTCCCACAAATAGCCCAGCAGAAGCCAGAGCTGGATCACAGGGAAGTCTTTCTCTCCTAAAGGAAAGTGCCCTCTGAATATATTCACATGTCCTACTCTTATCTTTGGTCTGCTGCCTCACTGCACTGTCTCTCTTGAGATGAGACTCACCCATTCATCTAGAGCAGAAGATGCCAAGGACATTCAGCATTTCACACTGCTGCTGCCCACCCCACACATTTGTACTGGGTAGATTCAATATATAAACACACATCTGTGTAAGTATGGGATTACATATACCTAGAAACCCAGAACACCTAGAAGGAGTTAGTTTCTGTGATGCAAGACAGTGAGAAACACCTCAGTGACGTGTTCAAGCCTTCCTAAGCACAGAGTGGATCCTGCATGATCATGCTATGGCTGGGATGGGTTATAGGGTCACACAACTCCATGTGCTCCTGTGTCATTGTCAGCCTGGGGTTTGTCTTACAGTGTAGAGAATGTCAGGGTACCTTTTTTGGGAAACCTTGGGTAACCATAAATCCCATCATAAGACCCTATAACCTCGAGAATGAATTAATTCTCTGAACAAAGTTACCCACAGGGCAACAGAGACAGTAGACAAGAGAACCTGTAGACATTTTTAGAATAACCAAAACTGGGCCTTGCTCTGAAAGAAACACAATCTGATGGTGTTTTTTTCCTCCTACCATAGCCCAAAAGCCACAGACCTCATGATATTAACAGAGTAATAAACTCTTACCCCATGACTTCATAGGCATGATGTCAAACAGTGGGAGAAAGCAAGCTAAAAGACCTCTGACCACCTCACCTCACAGACCTAGGATGATTCATCATTCAGCTGCTTTCAAACACTGCAGAGAGATGTTTCAGCCAAGAACGTGGTTGATACCAACCGTTCGAAGAGCCTAGGAGGGACAAGGTGGGTCCCAGTACAAAGTACAAAATGCTAAAGCTCTTCATTCCCTCATGCACAAGTCTTGTGGGGTGGCCCTAGTCCTGACCCTCCCTCCACGGCTGGCACATGGCTCTGTCCGCAGGACTGCCTAGGGTTGTCTCCAGAGAAGGTGGAAACTGGCTAGCAGAGCACCAGACTATATTTGTCTTGTTTCTTCACTATTGAATTCACCCTAATTAACATGATGGTAATTGTTTACCCCATGGGCCAGACATGATTAATCAGCAATTTTCTTCTTCCTTCCCCTTTTTTTATGAACAGCTGGGAAATGCTATTGTTCCCTTCACTAGAGTTCAAAAGCTCCTCCATCTGGACAATCTAATTCCCAACGTAAATACAGAGAAAAGAGGGAAGAAAGGGATGGTGTCTCAAGGGAGCATTCTCCCACCCTCCACAACCCCCTGTCACTGCCTGAGGTGACTTTCTCTCCCTTCCCTCATTGTCCTGGCCTTTAGGAACAGAGCCAGATTCTCCACCGAAGGGGAACGGAATAGGTGGCAGTAAATTGAAATTAACATCTCGCAGCAAGGAATACAAAGTGATGATTAATGGCTTTTTAATGCTCCACTGTTTTACACTCCGAGCACTTTGTTTTAATCGTGTATGCAGCGGTTGGGGAATAAAAAGTGTGTGGGGGGGAACAGAGCTCTGTACACACACACATCCTTCTCAGTCTTTCTGCAATTTTCACCATTAAGCAGAGGCAATCTAGCACTTTTTAGCTTAAAATTGTGTAGGAAAGCCTTGTATCTCGCTCGTGACATCTAGAGCGTCATTACAAGAACTGTCCTCAACTAGAAGCTACCCAGGTAATTGTTTTTCTGCTTTTGGTTTAATTAGAATGCAGACCACTTGATGAATTAAATCAGTTTCTATTCCTCCACCCTTGCTCAAAGGAAGACCTCAGCCCACCTGCAGTTAGCTGAGTCAAACCCCACCCTTCAGGCTGGTAGCACAAACCTTGTTTCTAGGAGCCCAGTCAAAAGGCATTTCTGCTCAGCAGTGGTCTGCGAAAGGTCTGTGGTGGAGTAGGTTCCTACATTTCCCAGTGAATAAATTCCTTGCAGAGGAATCATCTGCATCAAACAACGGACTGTTAGAACAATACAACAGCATCGAACTTGGCAAGAGGCTGTGCCAGGAAACCAAAGGATTTTGTGTTTTATAGCTCAACACCACACCGACCCTACTGAGGTTTCCTTTTTATTCTGCAGGAACAAAGGCAGGAAGTTTTGTACCTGGGAATATCACTTGGCACAAAGTGAATAGCGGATATAATTGAACATAAAAGCTCCCCTGTTACAGACAAACAAAACCAAAAATCACTTTAATAATCTGGTTTGTGGGTTAAAGAAAAGGAAAACAAAGACATTATAATCCTCAGTCAGAGGAGATGGTTATTAGTATTGCCATTGATTACTAACCATGGCAAAGCACTAAGAGGCACTAATATGAATTTGATGCAAAGAGTAACTGAATGCTCTCATTGCAGGGTGCATGGTCTAGAGCAGGATCCATGCTGCTGATAGTCAAGCCTTTGATCCCCTCTGCTGTCCTTATAAGCAGCTACTGCTTGTATTCTTTCCTAGACCCTTCCTGCAGCTGGTGAGGTTGAAGTCACAACTTGGAGCTGCGCACAGGTCCAGCTGGTCTTTCTGGAAATTAGGTTCTTTTGGAGCACCCCATGGTGTTCTGGATGGCAGAATATACGCAACACTGCTTGAATCTCAGCTGGGAAATCTGACAACACTGGGAACTCTACCAAGCATGAGGATAACAAACACGACACTGTGATGGCTAACAAATGCAGGGGGGAATCCAAAGGAGGTAAATCACCAGCCTATGTACGGCATAACATCAATGCGACCAGAATTCTTGTATCAACGTTTCACCACCTATTTCATTTCAATATTCTGCTCCCATAAAAAAAGCAGAGTATGGTTGGGATGATTTGGTGTATATATAGATTTGGCATCTATAGCCTTTCCAAGAGTTAATGCCCTGACAAAAATTGTAAGAGATCTTGGGCTTCTCATGGAGAAACCGTTGGCAAGGCAGTAAGACGCATTTCTTGAGTGACGTTTTCATGGCTACCAGGTTGATGGTACCAAAAATCGCTTGCAAGAAACAAGAAAACATGTTGTGGCATAAGGAACTCGTAATTGGTTTGATGAAGCCTGAAAACACATCCCATCTCCCAACGCATCATGTGGTTGTGGATGAGTATGAGCTCAGGAATCGCTGGTGACCACGAAGGACACTGCCTGTGCTAATAGCGTGGCTCTGGGTTTGGGGAGTATCTCTCCCGCTTTCTGACTGGCAGGAGAGGTGGGGAAGACGTGTGCCTTAACCCGCCAGGTCTTATCCCATATCTGCAAAGAGTACTCGTCCACCCACACTATGATCCTTACAACTAGGGAAAATCTTCCCATGTGGAAGTGGGTGACTCGCAGTACTTTGTGCCTGGGAGGTGCAGGACGGATTACCCGCCCACCACATAAGGTCCTGATGACTACAAATTGCACACGTCTCATATGTTTCAGAATTCTCAGCCTTGAACCTTTTTCCCTGACATCTTGCTGCAGACCCCTGGATGATCTCAGAGGACCCCTTGTCAAGTTGGAGTAGTTTGCACTTCCCAGTGAGGTGAATTAAACCCAAATCCTGTTCTTTCATTTTGCTGTGACTGCACTATCTACCTCTTTTATGCACAGAGGCATATCAGCACATTTAGAGAGCTGGAGAGTGCTCGAGTACCCACCTGTCCTCTGCCTCAGTGTCTCTGTAGGATGCACAGTCCAACATGGCATAAACCTTTATTCTGCTGCTCCCAACACTGTTCATTGATCATCCTTCGCTTCAGTTTGCTTTTTTTATTCAAGTCCTCATCTGCTAGCAAGGGCCACTTGCAAAGCAGTGACTGCCACTTGTGAAGGGATCTGCTCTTCCACTCACGATGTATTGCATACTCCATTTATTATGCCCAATGAGCAGGTCTGCACATTGCATGACCAGATCTGCAAACAGCATGACAAACTACACTTCAGTGCAGACTCCTTCCCTCCAGTATAAATCTTGCCCTCCTCAGTTCCCTGACTCTCCCCATTAGTTCCATTGCTATCACAATACTCACTCCTACTTTTATCTCCCTAGCGCTCTCATTTCTCCTCTTCTGCGTCTCCTGCTCGGATGACAACCTCAGATTCATAGCTCACTCCCCTCCTTCTTAGCAGAAGGATTCAAGACCTAACAGCAAGAAGCAAATAGATCACCTCCTAATGAAGGGAAGGGTCCTCTTAGGCACTCAGGGTCAGTGGCACACAGGCCAGCGGTTCTCTGTCTGGACAGCACTGGGCACACAGGCACACAGCCCATCAAAGATACTGCAGCAAAGGGTTCTTTGAACATAAGTGGTGGCAACGATCAGTGCCCTGTACCAAACATAATGCTGATATTACTACTACTAACAAAACAAATCTATTTGTGTGATTGGCTGCTGAGTGGGCCGAGTTCCCATGGCAACTGTCGGCAGTGAAGCTTGTAGGAAGAAAGTAAGGATTCTGTTTGAAATGGTTCAGATTTCTGCCACAAGGTTCATACAGCATGGAAATGTGTGTCTGATCCCCTCATTAGCTACACAAAGTGCTCCCCATCCCCCCAGCGGCCCCCCAAAACTGCATTGCCCATTTTTGGCCTGTACTTTGAGGATGGATTTTCTAACCAGGGATCACAGTGAAGGGGATCCCAGGTGCTGGGGTTCTTTCAAGCTGTCTACTTTCACTCCCTCCTTTCGGTCCTCATTGCTGTTGGCGCTTCAATTTAATCTGGAATTCAAGCAAGCATCTGCTATACAATTAGGATGCAGCACAGATATCTCTGCCCCTGTCTAAGCACCCCTGCCTGGGTATCCCTGCCCAGCCTGAGGATCCCTTGCCTTTAGTGCTGCAAGCATCTGGATTTCAGAAGTGGTTTAGACTTAAAAATTAGCTGGTGGTGGCAGTGGATTAATTGTGCATATTACAATGATAAACTTCCCTTTCCTCCAGGCACCATGCTGTTGAGCATGGCTGCAGGCTGTAAAAGGGAAGAGGCACTAAAGCATGCACTGTGCACCAACAGCTGAGATTATGCAATAGGAAAGAGAGGAGAGTTCTCTCTGCTCAAGAAACTCAGCAAAACGCTCCTCTGGGGTTTAACTTAGAAGCTGCTAGGAAGACTTCAAGAACAGGCTGACCCAGTTGTGAGGTGGATGACTGTCGGTTTACATCTGAGCTGACAAGTCACCCAGAGAGCAGTAAGGGTGCAGGACATGTTCCAGAACACAGAAATATATACCCTCAGCAAACACTGTGAGAACAACACGAAGAGGATTTCACTGTGGGATTACCTATTAGCTAGAGCTAATCCATGACCTCTGATCTTTGTAGGTGCTCAGCTCTGGACAAGTACCAGGAGCTCTATGTTCTTCTTAAGTTAGGGACTCCAGAACTGGTCACAGTACTCCAGGTGGGCTCTCACAAGTGCAGAGTAGAGGGGGAGAATCACCTCCCTTGACCAACTGTCACTGTTCCTTTCGATGCAGCCCAGGACACAGTTGGCTTTCTGGGCTGCAAGCACACACTGACAGCTCCTGTCCAACTTCTGGTCCACCCTCACTCCCAAGTCCTTCTCCTCAGGGCTGTCCTCAATCCCTTCTCCTCCCAATCTGTATTCATGCATGGGATTGCCTCGATCCTGGTGCAGAACCTTGCACTTGCTCTTGGTGAACCTCATGCAGTTTGCACAGCCCACTTCTTGAGCCTGGCAAGATCCCTCTGGCTGTCCTCCCTCCCTCCAGTGTGTTGACTTCCCCACACGGTTTGGTGTTGCCAGCAAACTGACTGAGGGGGCATTCAATTCCACTGTTCATGTAGCCAACAAAGACGTTAAACAGCACTGGTCCAAGTCCTGATCCATGAGGAGCACCACTTGTCACACCTCTTCCTTTGGACGCTGAGCCATTGATCACAACCCTTTGGGTGAGACCAGCCAGTCAGCTCCTTATCCTACGAGTGATCCATGCATGAAATCCATGTTCAGAGGGTCCTGGACATCAACATTTTTCCCCAAAACAACCAGACTCCCATACATTATCCTGCAGCTACTTCTACATGGAAAACGACCAGTGCAGAAGTGTTCCTGGGCACAGGAGCTTAGGTGCTTGCAGGGTTTGGTGGTGTTATTTTACAGAGCCATTATACTGTGGCTCCTGAAATAGTTCTAGTTCATGGCAGCTTGCTTGCTCCCATGATGCTTCCAGGCATGATTTGAGGATAAGCACTGACCATGAATATTCTCAACAGTTGGTTTGCTGCCATGTCAGGCAGCATCTGAGCCAGCAGTCCAAACAACAGGGTTTTATTTGTTTGTTTGCAATTAACTGATTTGTATGGATGCAAACTGCAGACACATCAGAACTAGACACGGTACAAATATTGAAGGGAACATCTGCCCTGAGCCCAGAGGCTTCGGGAGGTGAGATGGTGAGGGCAACAAGACAGGAGAGGAGTAATTTGTTGTCTTAGGACATCTACAGCTTAAACTCTGAGTCCTTAGAAGTTGCAGCTTTTCTCTGAAGCAACAGACAAGTAAGACTCCCAAGAAGGAAACCATCTTCCCTCTGATGAGAAAGAAACGTGTCCAGACAGTGAGGTGAGAGAAAAAGGGGCAGATGGTATCCAGGGCTCCTGCTGCTGCCAGTGTTTCCCTGTAAAGCCCAGCGAAGGTGATGTCAGACCTTCATTCTCAGAATGACCTCGTGGAAGCTACGCTGCTGAATTCCATTTCCTCCAGCCCACTCCTGGCTGGTGTCAGTGGGACATTCATGGTTCATGTGGAGATCAACAGATGGTCCCTTGCTCCACAGACCAGATACATGACATCAAAACCGGCGTCTGGTGACGCTTGGATTACAGAAGGTTGGAGAAAAGAGGTTTCAAATAGGAGATTTTTGGTTTCTTTTTTCTTCCCTGGAAGTGTGGACGGGGCTTGCTTTGAGTTTGAACATGGTGTGTCTGACTTGTCCATCTGAGAATCCGATGAAAGGAAAATGTGATGGCTACTGGGAGATGCTAGGGGGAAAGTCAGGGCACAGCATGGGCCAGAAGTAACTTATAGATGTTTGGCAGCAGGGGTGACCTGGAGGCAACAGTATGAACATGAGTGTCAGCAGGGAGAGGCAGGAGTGAGAAACCCTTCAGCCTGAGGATATCGAAGTTCCCACTTAGCTTCTCCAAACTGACTGTGAGGGATTAAAGGCAACATTAATATGCATGCAGCAGGACACTGCTCCTCCACGATCTCCTGGCTCTGTTATTTCGGGAAAAGCTGGATTGCTCGAGAGAACAATCTGTCTCTCAGGCTTTTTCTGCTTTTTACTATTGCCCCTATCTTCTAAAATCGTGTCAGCACGAAGGAGAAGGAAAAGGCAACCACTGTGGGAAAGAATTGGAGGGAGAAGCATGGGAGTGAAGATACCTCCTGCTGGCAGAGGTGCTCAGCCCAGCCATTCACCTGGAAGGTGTAAGCCAGACAAATACAGTCTAAAAGCTAGGGAGACCACAGCTAAAGGCCTATGTGATGGGACTTCTCTTGGAAAAGGTAGGGTGCCAAAGGAATTCCCATCTTGTTTTCTTCCCCTGCTGTCCCACTGTGGACTGTCAGAGCAGCTTGGTGAGCACGCAGTAGCCAGCCAGCCAAAGTCAACCCACCACAGCTGCAAACACCTGCAGCTGGTCCAACAGGGAGACTTTGGCTGCATCTCGTACATCCAGATAAAATACAGACAAGACACCATTATCAGCATGGAGCCACGCATCTGCCTGCCTCACCCTGGGAAAGCCACTGGAATTCCTTGGGCTCAGCTGGGACCAGAATCTGTCACAGGGTATTTGCCCTTATCCACCACCCAGGATTTCTCTAATTAATAAATTGTCAGCAGTGATGTAATAATAATTTTGATGAAGCATAACGTGTCTTACTTGCTTTGATGGGATTCAAATACCAGCTCTGATTTTTGCCTCTTTTTATTATACTTAAACTGTGCTGTGGAAATGTGTCACCCCTTGTGATTAAACTAAGGGAAAAAATTACAGAAGTGACAGAAATTACTAATTACTTTATTATGCAGTGATTAAAAAAATTTAAAAAAAGAGAAGGAAAGAAAGAATTAAAAGCGAGGAGTTGCTTCAGCAAATTCTATTTTTAAAGAAATAATTATTGGGTTTCAAATGTAATAAATTAAGTAATTCCCTGCCAGATTTCTTCCCCCCCCACCCTTAATCTTCATTTTTGGCTGTGTGGCTGGCTCTGCAGTCAATGCTCTGGTAGGGTAATGTGCTTAGCCCTACGTTATTATTAATTATTAGCAGGAGGGTAGCACTCCCCACCAAGCACCAAGCTGTGGTGCCTGTACTAGGTGCTATACAAGCAGTGAGATGTGAGGCCGTAAGAGCTCTTGGGCTGAATGGACAAGTCAGAGGATGCTCGTACGCTTTTACTGTGGAATCTTCTTCTCTGGAGACTTTCAAAACCCATCTGGATGCAGCCCTGCATGATCTGTTCTAGGTGATCCTGCCTTTGGTGGGAGACTTGGACTCGATGATCTCCAGAGGTTCCTTCCAACCCCTAACATTCTATGATTCTTTGGTTCTATCTTTCTGTGATTCTACGTTAGGGGAGATAGCACTCATCATCATCCTTGTGGGGCCAGGGCAGGGTCACCGGGGGAGACAAATAGGGTTGGTTGAGGTGTGGAAAAGGATGACATTTGTAGTGAATGTCCTGGCATCATTTTCCTTGCCGAGACTCTGAAACACCATCATGTCAGACAGGATTTGTGGTGGGCATTTCTTTTACAAGGAATTTGACAGATATTCTTGCTCTGCTGAACTTGCTTTGCTGACTGCTTGGTAAGTCCTTTAAACAATGGCATTGAGATAAAAAAATGTGACATAGCTCAAAGCAGCATAATTGCTAAAAACATTCTCATTAACAAAAAAGTTCTCCCTTCAAATTCCCCTATTCAAGCAGCTCCATAAGCTTTTAAGCCTTCAAGCACCAGTCAATGACATCACTGCTAAGAATGGCTAGTCTACATCAGCAAAGAGATTGGAGCGGGAATCTGGGCTTACTGCAGATAGAAGAGGAGTTGTTTGGTGTCAGCACAGACCGAGGCTCTCAGCTTCCAAAAGGAATTCCACACTCATGATCACAGGGACACCCAGTTCAGGGTATGGCTAACCCAAAATCACCCTGAGACTCTGCAGATTTGGAGCCAGTGCAAAGTCCATGCACCACTCTTCTGCTAGTAATGAGTGAGCTCCAGGGCGGAATATACAGAAGATATGGTAGAGATATGGTAGAGGGTTGGAAAAAACAGGGAAAGCAAGGTAAATGCACCTAAAGAGCAAGGTGAGAGTCAAGAAAAGGACACAAGAGAGGAAAGCAGCTCTTTTGATGACTACGGAGGTGTGCAAGAAATGTATTTACATCAAAGCTGAAAAGGAATCTGAAAATGAGAAGGCAAGCTGGTGGCTTTTGACCCAGAACAATTATTTCACAAGGAAAACAAACACAGAAATTATGGGGAAATCATGTTTGTGACTCACTGACCCGGAACTAAGCAGGGGGGTTTGCATTCTGAGTATTAAAAGCAAAACATTTCAGTCAACATAGAGCAAATCATTTTCTTCCAATTTCATGTTTTCAGTTTTGTTCCCCATCCTTTCAGAAGTTTGGGTGGGTTTTTTGAATGAAGATACTGCTTGGAAACAACTGGAACCTTCTTCTTGAAATTTTCAGAGCAGTCCTTCTTATTCCTGAAATTTTCCCTTTGACTCTCCTTTTCTAGCCTAAATTATTTATTAGACTCCACATGAGTTTGCAGAAAATCTCAGACTCCTTCCCAACGCCTGTCTTTTCCTTTTTTAAAGGTATTTACTACTCTCTGTGAAGACAGCCCTGAATGCAGGTACCTATCTGTGTACGGACTGTGGTTAAATTCTCAGCTACGCAGAAGGATTCATACGGAGACTGAGGGGGTAGAGGAAGGCTCATGATGACATATCTTTGCAGCTACAAGAACATCTAAGCTTGAGCAAGGAAAAGGCAATTCAGATGTCCTGTCGCTGCCAGATTCTGACTCCCTGAAGAGATGAGGCAGAGCATCCCAAACAGCAAATGTCTGCATACAGTCCTCTCTCCTATCCTCAATCACTGCATCCTGCTTGTGCCAGATGGCACTTGGGAATAGCCCTTCCTTTTTTGACTCAACCAAGCCTACTCGAGCTACGCATTTCCCAGTCTCCCTGCTGCTGAAATGCAAACAACCCATTAGGGCTTCACTGACTGGATCTGACATTTCCCAGGTGCGTATTAACACCCCCTCAGGGCCTCAGCACACTGAAATCAACTCATCATTTGCGCATCACTTCCCATCACTGATCCCGGTAACAAGGAGCCCCAGCACCTGTTAGCCCAGTGCTCAGTGCCCACCAGCGTGTTCTTACAAGGTGTTTGACTTGGCATGGGGCGGATGAAGGAGGGAACGGGGGCGTGTTGTTCATGGCGCAAAGTGTTCAGGGATAATGGCGGTTTAGGGTATTTCCACCTTCCCCTGGTTGTTCCTTTAGGCTATGGATTGATGATGTATAGTCGTTGGAGATGAAAGAAGCTTGAGGCATCTCTTCCTTTTCTGGTTGCCCTTGCCTGGCCCCATCCTTTAGGTGTTCTGACTCGAATGTGAACAGACCATACTGCGAAGCAGGAGACTGACCATCTCTACAATACCCGCCCTTTTCAACACACTTCTCAGGTACCTCCTTCCAAAACCAGCCCCCTCTCTGCTCTTGCCCACCCTGTGGGCCCAACCAGCATAACTCTAAGATGGGAAGTGATAGTAGAAAGATGTAGAAGCACAAGCATCTTGTACGCCGTGAAGTGTTGGACGGACACCACTCAGATAGTTTCAGTCCAAATACGTTTTGCAACCCTGTATGGATTTTTCTGCCCAGGAACCTGCTTGATCATTTAACTGTGCAACTCCTAATGGAAGCACTAACATTGAATCAGGAAACCTGTGCTCTTTGACACGCTGTGTTGCAGGTCTTTCCTGAAACACTGGTGTCCAGTGCTACTGGAGACACTCAGGTTATGAGAGACACCTGCAAGGGAGTGGTAAGGGTAGCATCAGCCCTGGTGATCTGCAAATCAAATGCTGGGAACAGATGTGAGAGGTGTATACCTGGTTTCCAGCCTCCTGCCCCACTCTCTTGCTTCTTCCCTTCCTGCTCTGAACCGGTTTGCCACTCCAAGTGTCTGTTTCTCATTTTCAGCCTGGTCTCATCTCTCCATGTAGGTGTAAAACCTGTACTGGGGTGTGTCACGTCATGGTCTTTATCCTCCCACCCTTCACTGGAATCCAACAGATGCTGGAAGGTAGGGTCGTTGCATCTTACACCATAGCTAGGGGCAAGCTGACAGCGGTGAAAGCTCTCTGGAGGCCACATCCTTCTGCTTTTGTGCAGATAAAGGTCTAATCCTGCCCTTCCTTCTCCTTGCACCAGGATACTTTAGGGGGATTATCTCAACACTTGCAAACAGGCTGAACCTTTCTGTGAGGTTGACAGGCTCTTGCTGCCACTGGAAATGAGCTCCTGTAGTCTGCAGAACATGCATTCATTACCTCATGCCCCTTGAGGCCCCCTGCGCTGGCAGCAAGCGTGAGGCTGGTGTGGCAGCTCCTAGGGCTGACAAAATAAGACTCTGCACCAAGCTCGATGAAAGTCTGGGGGCAAGGGCACATCCAGACCCCCTCCCCACTCAGGCTGTCCTTGCCAAAGTCATTAGGCACTTTGCAACCCCGTCCCTCTCCCTGAGGCAGCTGCTGCCATACACCCCACTGAGTTAACTCATCCTACCTGAACGCAAACAAGCTCCCCCCTGCACTCCCATTAGAGCTCTTTGAAAGCCATGATTTTCCACTCCAGCTTCCCGGCGTCCTGCTGCTCCTTCTCGTGCAGCACAGACTTTGCCAAGGTTGCTTCTGTCATTTAAAACAATGGGGAGGCGAGGGCTTGAAAAAACCAATAAACTCAAATTCAGGCACTTGGTGATGGACAGAAAGATTTATCCCTTTCCTGCCTGATTCTACAAGAAATCCCAAGCAACCAGGCTTTCCCAAGATCCAATGAATCCTACAGAAAACATATTTGAAATATTTTGGGTAGGTGCTCTCTCCATTCTGATAAATGAATGAGTGTGTCCTTTGGTTAGTTCTTGCCATATTTCTAGTCGTTATTCCAGTACGATGATCTAGCTAGGGGAATGTCTCTAAGCGTCACGAGTGCGTGAGAGCATCTGCAGTGTTTAAAAAGCCACACAACTCTAGAGGGCGGAGGCTGCTGTCAGCCCTTTTGGCAGGTTGGAAAGCAATGGGCAGGCTCGTTCACAGACAGTGACAGTGCCAGGGGGTTGAACTGAGTGCCAAGCTGGTCCCTAACACCCTGTCCTAATAATTCCAGATGCTTTGATTCCATTTTCTCTCCCAAAATAAAAGAATTTGGAAGCACCTGGAACCTGCTCCATCCCTGTCTGAATGCAAACCATGTCTGTGCATCATTATTGCTCTGGTAAAAGGACTGGTGTTTCCCATGCACTTGCAAAGGCAGCAGCAGGGTGAGAGCTAGGGTTGTATGCAAATCAAGTTCAACAAGAAGTGTAAGAGGATTGGAATGGTGTGAACGACACTGGATTCATTACTTGGCAATTAGCTCTAAATGAATGCACTATCCTAGGGTGCAATTGAGCTGGGAAGGGAGAGGTCGTTCTGGGAGCTGGAGGTCTGTGGAGACCAACCCCTGATGCCTGGGGCAGGGCATTTGGGGCAGGTCAAGCTCAGCCCATGTGTGTTCTGGACACCTGAGGACATTCGAGAAACATTACTGACTCCAGTACTGTCAAGGGAAAGCTTTAGGTAGGAAGAGTAGGACAGTGATCTTGTTTTAGTCTTGATTTCACACAGAGAGGCAAAACCAAACTATTCCATCCAGCAACAATTCAATCCATTTAGTAACACTCCTGGTCGTTTCCCAATCCAGTTTCCTTACCGGCCATCCCAGTCAACCTGTTGTTTCACCCCACCAGCATCCGACACAGGTCACTTTTCTTGCAGTCTACATGCTTTCAGTGCTTGGCAATGCCATCTAGTCATCAGGATTGGTTTCCTACCTTACCACAGCTACCTCTTCTCCAGTCCCCATCATCCTGACTTTCCCTGACCCTCCTATTCCCAGAGAGAGTTCAATTGTTTTTTGGAGCCAACCTGAAAGTAACTTGGAGCAGAGGGAGAAGAGTGACAGCACGGTGCTTCCAGATTGTCTCCAGCCTGCACCTCCTCCACATTTTTAAAGGGACAGAAAGGGGCTTTGTTCTGAGCCAGATCGGTGCTGGAGAACATCAGAGCAGTTTCTGATGCCTAGAAACCCATTGCCAGGCAACCTGATGTTCAAGCCCTCTTTCACAGCCTGCAAGGTCATTCCTGCTGGCTGCTAAACCTTCTCCCCTACAATCATCCCCTTTCTCTCCTATAGCTGAGGATTAGCACCCAAACCCCTCCTGCTACATCTCAAGCACTTGGGCTCCCTCCCATCCAAAGCATCTGTTGCTACAGAGCCCAAGTCCCACTTGTTCTCATGCTGGGGACAAACACGGCTTGGTGCCAGCTTCTAACGAACCTTGGGCCAGCCAGGACATCTCTGGTGCTGCCACACTTCCACAAGCCACCAGTCTAAGTAGCATTGCAGCAGTTCTTGGGGCTGAAGACTTCCTTTCACCTCACAGCCCAACTCGAGGCACAACTTGAGGCCATTTTCTGTCATCCTATCACTAGTGACCTGGGAGAAGAGACTGACCCCTACCTCTCTACAACCTCCTTTCAGGTAGTTGTGAAGAACAAAGAAGTCTCCCCTCAGCCTCCTTTTCTCCAGACTTAACAACCCCGGTTCCCCCAGCTGCTGTCCTCCAGGTCCTTCACTAACTTCACTGCCCTTCTTCAGACACGCAAAGTAAATGAAAGCAATGAAACAAATCACCACAAAGAGAAGGTGGCTGTGACGAGTTAGTAGGTGTCTAATGAACAAAGCAGAAGAGCTGTTCAGAGCATCACCAGTCTTTTTTCTCATGAAGGCAACTGCCAGTGGATCGTGCAGTGCCTCCCACTTCCCTTCCAAAATGTGCCGGAAGCAATTCCAGAGCCACTTTGTCGACTGAATTTGTCAGCCGCCACTCAGGAGACAGCAAAGCTGCTTTACCTGTCCTTATTGTGGCCCTTGCATGAGGCAGGTCCCAAACATCCGCATTCATTGCGAGCAGCGTTAGGTCATTGATGATTCAGCCAGCTGCTGGCAGATAGCTGCTCTCTCCTTGGGATGACTGAGTAATAGAGGAATGACCCGGGGATTTTGCTCCCCGTTGGTGTGCCTCTGAGTTTACTTATTTATTTTGGGTGGATCCCATTTATCACATGAATGCAGGAGCCGAGCTTTATGTGCGGCATCCCCTTGGGCATGGACAGCAGGACAAATCCGCTTCTCATTTTACTTTGAACAGCTCTGCCTTACCAATTTCAGATGAAACCTCGCTAGGAAGCAGGGCTGGGAGATTGGAAGTTATGTGTGAGGAAAACAAAACAGGGATTTCTGGCTGTGGACATGAGCGGATGTGCAAGAAGGGAAGAAGCTGGAAAAGTCAGATGGGAAAGAAAGAATCATGAAATCTCAGAATAGTTTGAGGCGGAAAGGAATTTGAGTTTCTTCTAGCTCCAATATCCTGCCACGGGCAGGGACACGTCTCACTAAGCCGGGACACCTAAAACTACATCCAATCTGGCCTTGATTTGGAGAGAGGAACTCTGTTCCTCCCTCGTCACGCTGGTATGGTAGATGGTGAAGGTCCTGGGTGCGTCTCTGTGGGTATGAAGCCTTTTGGAGGCAGGCAAAGGTGAATGGCAGCAGCCAGCAGCAAACCCCACAGACCTCAGGGGTGCAAACCAGGGATTTTACAAAGGCCAGGCTCACATCTGTGTAGCTGCTTGAAAATCAGTGGGTCACAATGCAGCAGAGTCTGCTTGGAAGCCTGCAGAGATCCTGAATGGATCTCCCAGGGTCGGCTGCATTTCTGCTAACTCTCCTTGCCTGCATGTTCAGTTTCTTTGCTAAGTGGTTGGCCTCACCCCCATCTCCACACTGTGGCAGGAGATAGGGATATTTCAGCCCTCCTGAGAGAGGTGTCTGAGATAAGTGGACTTGAATCACCCTGAAGCAGTTCTGATTTCTCTCTGCTGATTACAGAGGCAATTTGATGACAGCCTTGCTCAGAAACTAACTACAAAGCAGCCAGGAGTCCAGGCTGCTGTCGCTGTTCCTCTGCCCCCACTCTGGGCACTGGGTATTTTGCCTTTTGTCTGGGAGCCATAAACTGATTTCCGGAGGTCTGTTTGCTAGTTCCCTGTGCTCCGCCAGTGTCTCCATGCACAAGATGAACCTGCTTTGAATACAGGGCATTTTCCCACTGGAGGACACAGAGATCCTCTATCCCCTTGCTCCCTGAGTAAGAAACTGGTGGCTTTCCAAACATACAATCACAGAATCATTCAGGTTGGAAAAGACGCCTGAGATCATCAAGGCCAGCCATTAACCTTACTCTACCAAGTTCACTACTAAACCAGATCTCTAAACACACCCAGGGATGGCGACTCGACCCCCTCCATGGGCAGCCTGTCTGACTACCTTTTTAGTGAAAAGATTTTTCCTAATGTCCAGCCTAAACCTCCCCTGATGCAGCTTGAGGCTGTTCTCTCTCGTTCTATCACTAATTACCTGTGAGAACATCTCCATGGTTACCCGAGCGTGCAGGATGAAAAGACACCTTTCATGGTTTAGGGGTGACCTGGCAGTGCTGGGTCAAAGGTTGGACTTCATGACTTTAAAGTTCTCTTCTGAGATTCTACGAATCTTGCAGAGTCTCAGCAAGACCTGACTTGCACTGATAATTTTCAGGAGTTAATCAACCTGCCAAGACTTGGACGGGGGCACTGACAAGTAGGAAAGGCATCTCCTATCATGATGGCCATCATTTTGCCAGAGGAGGTGCCAACATCATATCTCAGGGCCTGTTGAGAGTGTTGAGCCTCCTGTGCCTGTCTAAAGGGTGAAGACCAGTTCTACCTCTACACATAATCACTGCTCATTGCTCACAGATAGGAGAATAGAAATCCATTCTCCAATCTCCATTCCAGGAACAGAAATCAGTGCTTGTTTAAAAGAAGCTGTTATCCTGTCAAGTGGAGTGGTCTCTCATCTCCATCACCACTTCAATAAGTTTTGGGGGGACATTAGGAAAGAATTCTTCCTGGAAAAGGTCCCCTGGATGTGTTTAAAAGTCATGTAGATGTGAAGCTGAGGGAGATGGTTTAGTGGTGGGCTATGCCTTCTTGACTCTAAGACAGAAACATTGGTCTCCTACCCTAAACCTCCTTTTTTTTCCCCAAGAGATATTTCTGCATGGAGGCCTGGGGGCTCTGTCACAGTTTGTAGAAGCAGAGCACAGAATCCATCAATTTCCTCTTGCAGGTGAGTTAAGCATCTCCTGCCATGTCTGTGTCCTTGCGCTGACTCCTGACCTTTCCCTATCAACATGTTTAATTTCCTTCCAGAGGAACTTCAGAGGGGAGAAGTCCTCCAAGGTCAGGCAGTGATGCTGATCTACTCTTGGAGATGGGTCACAGCACAGCCCTTCTATCCATCCCTGGCTTGGCTGGGTGGAAATCTCCTTCTCTCTGCAAGGCAGGGAACAGAAGGAAAAAGATGAAAGAGGGAGAGAGAGGAAGCGTTTCAGGCTTGTAATTCAGTTACAGCGCAGCAAATCGATTTGCTGCAGCTCAGAGCCTGTTTGTTTTCTCGGGAACAGAGAAATGAGTCCAGCGACGGTGGTGTGAGGAGGCTCAAGCCTTCTGTCTGACCCCAAGCACAGGGCTTGGCGAGGAAGATGCCTCCCAAGCACTTTTCCAGGTGCTGGTTCAAACCCAGACTGTTGTACCTTTGCACATGGGTGAGGCTGGGATGAGGAGGGGTGAGTACTGAGAGCAGTTCCTACCACACAACCTGCCACTGGAAAGAAATCTGATTGCATCCAAGTGTTTTCTGGCTGCAAGGCTTGGATTTCTTTCTTTAGAGACAGCCTGAACTTGGACACCTGAAAGAGCCTTTCTAATGGCCCAGATCAGGGAGAAGCTAATTGTGATGGTGGCTAAACTGGACGGATATGGCATCCAGGGTTAGAGCCTGCTTGGTTTGGGCTACCTGAGAAAAACAAGTGAATCCGGGCTGAAAATTCACCCACAAGTGCTACAGTAAGAGCAAAGAGAAAGAAAATTGGAGGGGAAATGGGGTCAGAGGGTGGGCTGTACTCCCCAACAGCCACTGTTCTTCAAAGGGATCGTCTCTCCTGTGTGTGACCAGGGTCTGTCAGAACAAACGCAGCAGTCAAGGCAGGTGACCCACAAAAGCATCCCACCCCATCTGTATTAACCTTCACAATCTGTCCAAAACCCTTCTAAGGGATCTCCATCTGAAACGGCTGATGTGACTGGCACTGGGCAGGAACCTCCTTTCGTTTGGAAGCCTTTACTGTATTTCCAACATTGCGGTTAATAATGGAGGCCTTTGGTTTGTAGGGGCATGCTGCTGACCACCCTGCTGTTGTCAGTTTAATTTAGCTTATAGCCTTGGTAGTCCTGAGGGTACTGGCCTGACTTGCTGACACGGAAAAATGCAGAGATACTCTGTGGAGCTCTTAGAATACAAGAGGGTGAGCTGTGTTTGCTGCCCATCAGATATCAGGCAGCATGATATCAGCTAGGCCCAGGACAGAATTGTCTCCTAAGAAGCATTACTCACAACCTTTCTGATGCAGGTTTAACACACGTAGAGAAGCGTGCAGCTGCAGCCTTGTCCCTTACAGAGGACAGACTCTCCACAACTTTGGATGAAGTTTGGTGGGAAAAGTTTCCAAGAACAGGGCACTTTGGGAGACTAAAGGTGAAAAGCAAAGCTCTACCAAGCTCTTTCAGAGATGTTTCTTCACTTGGAGTTTAACTGATGGCCTCGGTCTATGTACCAAGGTCTTGATTTGAGACCTGCCTGCAGTGACCTGGTGTTGCTTGGCCAAACTCTGTCCTATGCCTCAGACAAGGGACATACAGCTGGAGAATTACAGAGTGAAGGGGGGAAGGGGAATGCCCAAACCTGCCTCCTGGAAAGCACCTGACTGCAGTCATGCTGTATGTCACCTCCAGCATGCTCCAGTCCCTGCAGAAACTCAGGAGTTGCTTCCAGGGACTGTAGCGTAAGAGTCTCCCAGCCAGAGGTTCACAGCTAAGGAAAGGGTTTTGGCTGCCTGGTTTTTGCTGCTGCTGGTCTTGGGGATGATCCCTGCCTCTTTCTGTGACCCCCAGCTTCCCACTGGTACAGTGGGGCTGTTAGTTATCCTGCTGATGAGACAAGAGTTGACCACTGCATCGCCACTCTGTAGGGGTACCAAAGAAGAGTTGATGGCTACAGAACAGTTTAAGAGATCTGCAGAGATGCTCTCGTTCACTGCGTCGGATTGTTTTTATCTGGCATTGACAGCCTGGAGAAAAAACAAGAGGATCAACTATTTTGCTCTGATAGCCCGCAAGTTAGAAGCCCACCCAGTGCTCTCCCATCACGGTCTCTGCTCCCAGCAGTTGCAGCGTTTGTTCTGTGGTGGAGGGTTCCCTCTACTGGCCCGAAAATCCACAGAGAGGATTTCTGCGGAGGAACCAAGCATCCATTTATGAGAATGAAATGGGAGGGTTAGCTCTGGAGGGCCCTCAACCTCCCTCCTCACCAGCACCCCGATTTCTGCTCCTGTGCACCTTCCCAGCCCTGAAGCTCCCTGACTCCTGTCCCTGTTCTCTAGAGACATCCATGGCCGATAATCTATGCACACTTCTCTGATGTGGAGATGCCACCGTCCTCGCCCCACAGGACAAATCCCACGCATGTCAGACTGACCCAGGTAACAGAGCACATCCCTTTCTCTGTGGGACCACAGCTCAGTCATGGGCAGCCGTTATGGGTCCTGTATGACGTCCAGGAAAGCCACGGGCTGTGGCTGTCCAACACCTGGGCTCCCTGCCCTACAGGAGGGAGAACCCATGATGTCCTTCCTGCTGTGATAGCTGGACTGGTATTTTAGGAAAGGAAATTTGATGTAAAGGTGACCTATCTCTGTCTCCAGGAAGTGCTAATGAAGGAGAGAGGGAGGGAAACAGACACTAAAGTGTGTGTTTAACTTTACTGAAAGGAATGTAACCAGCCCCAACAAAACCACCAGGTCATGCAATGACCAGCAGAACCAAAGGGAAACTCTTGCTCTGTGGATGCTCCCGACTGTCTCTGCTCCATCTTTCCTCCCTGACACGAGCATCTATTTCTTTCCTTCCCCCCTCTCTCTCCTTCCCTTTTCCCACCTCTGTCTTTATTACTATCAAAGTGAAATTTATGAAGAGCTTGAGGCATTGGCGATTTCCTGGATTTCAATATAACTCCTTGCAATCTTAAGTGAACAGCTTGGTTGCTTCTGCCTGTCAGAGAATTTAAATTGCAAATTGAATAGTGAAAAGCAGCAACCAAGGGTCTGTATCAGTGACTTTAGAGAGCAGAGACACCGCTTAGCAACTGCAGGGAGGGATGGAAGCTGCAGTAAACACAGCAGCGAAACATCCAGAATCTGGGACACCTGCATGCCAGAGAAGTGATGGCTCTGGGGCTCTGGGAAGGGTGCTTCCATGGAGATGATGATGGTGTTTGTCCTCTGATGGTGGCACCAATAGAAGCTGCTAGAACAGGTAATCTCACTTCCCATCTCCACATAGTGATGTGTTGCAACTCCTTCTTGATCCTAGCTGAAGCCCAGCCTCATGAAGCCTGGGGACACGGAGCTGCAGCATTAGGTCACTTCCCAAGGGGAATCAGAAGCTTTGCTCTTACAGATCTCACCTTGGCACTCGGCAAGATTGAACCATAGATTCATAGAAACATTAGAGATAAGAAAGGACCCCGAAAGATCATCTAGCACAATCCCCCCTACCACAGAAGGATCACCTAGACCAAGTCACACAGGAACACAGCCAGGCGGGTCTGGAACGTCTCCAGAGAAGGAGACTCCACAACCCCCTGGGCAGCCTGTGCCAGTGCTCTGGGACCCTCCCTGGGAAGAAGTTCCTGCTGATATTGATAGGGAACCTTCTCTGTTCCAGCTGGCACCCAGTGCCCCTTGTCCTGTCACCACATGACCTTGAGAAGAGCCTGGCTCCATCCTCCTGACACCCACCCCTCACAGATTGAGAGACAGGAATGAGGTCCCCCCTCAGCCTCCTCTTCTCCAAGCTCAAGTGACCCAGCTCACTCAGCCTTTCCTCAGCAGGGAGCTGTTCTACTCCCTTCATCATCTTCATTGCTCAAGGAAGCACTGAGGAGTCAAGGTGTGCTCAGCCTGGAGAAGGCTGGCAGATTCCTAACCACCAAATACAGCAGGTGACAGAAAAGTAATGGATGGGCTGTCCCAGCAGATGCAGAGCAAAAAGGCAAGAGGTGACACTCCCAGATAGTAATGAAGGAAGTTCCAGCTAGAAATTTGGTGAAGCACCAGGACTGAGACCTGTGGAGGTGGTACAAGGTCCACATGGGAAACCTTCCAAGCTCACTTGCACAAGGTCTCAAGCTGCCTGGTCCAGCAGCCTTGGTCCTGCTTTGAGCTGGAGGTCGAACTAGACACCTTTAAATCCCTTTCAAACTGTGTTATTCTTCAGCTACATCCAGTGTTTGTTTTTTGTTGAAAACTGACTTCAGTACTGCCAGAAATTAGAATGGAGAAGAGTCTTGAACAACCACTTAAGCCCTGGAAAGGTTGAAGGGCATTTAAACCAGTGCTGTTTTCTCCTTGCTGGAGCTCTTCTTGCAGCCCTTCAGGGAGGGAGACTCTATATGCCTTATGGAGAGTCTGCATCAGCCTTTCTTATCTGTGCTGTTAGAAAATTGCCTAAATGAGCTTCAGTCAACTTTAAACTTGGAGTAGGAACACTTGGCTTGCACTTCTTGCTCAATAACACAAACCTTCAATGAAACTGCCTTTTAAAGGCACAGTGAGGTCATCCTGCAGCAGCGAGTTCTGCCAGTCTGTTGTGCTCTGCATTAAAAGCAGTAATAGCTCCTAATGAAGAATCAAAAAGGCCAGGAGCAAAGCAATTCTTTTGTGATCTTCTTAATTACAACCCCTAAAACTCACATGGAAAAGTCATTACTCAAGTCCATCTCATATTAGGTACCTGGAATGTGTAGAAGCAGAGCTCTGTGACTCAGTAAATTCTCACCTGGACTATTGTGTCCAGATCTGAAACCCCTGACACCAGAATGGTGTGGAGCTGTTGGAGCGCATCCAGAGGAGGCCATGAAAATGCTCAGAGGGCTGAAGCTTGTCTCTTATGAAGACAGGCTAAGAGACTTGGGGTATTCAGTCTGAAGAGGAGAAGACTCCACTTATAGTGACCTTCCAATTCCTGAAAGGGGTCTACAAGGCAGCTGGGGAAGACAATTCACAAGGACAGGGAACAATAGGAGAAAGGTGATGGTTTGAAGGAAGAAAAGTGCAGATTTAGGCTGAGTATTAGGAAAACGTTCTTTAATCTGGGCGTGGGGGATCCCAGGAACGAGTTGCATAGAGAGGTGATGGATGCCCCATCCCTGGAGGCATTCAAGGTCGGGCTAGATGGGGATATGGGCAATTTGGTCTGGTGAGTGATGGCCCTGCTTGTTACAGGGGGGTTGGACTAGATGACCTTTGGAGTTCCCTTCTAACCCAATACATTCTCTGATTCTGTAATTCTTTTTCAATACCCTGTGATCATGTATGTCTTGCTCATCTAGGCACTAGGGAGCAACAGATGAGATTTATCAGAGCTGTTTCCTCCAGGACCTATTAAAGTTGAGAAATGGGCATGGTCCGGGAGCTGTTCATTTAATCTTTTTCATGTATCTATTTCCCGATGAGAAGAATTGCTCTATAATAAAATCTTTTCCTCCCTAAAAAGTGATGAAGAAAGTTGTTGGAGGAAGGCACCTGCAGTGCGCCAGTACAAAAGTGGTTGCCCTGCTGGAAAGCAGTCCCATGGAAAGGACCTTGGAGTCCTGGTGGACTGTAAGTTATCCTTGGGGCAGTTCTGGGCCCTCGTGGCCAAGAAGGCAAATGGTACCCTGAGATGCATCAAGAAAATTTTGTTCAGTAATTCAAGGGAGATTCTCCTTCCCCTCCATTCTGCCCTGGTGCAGCCACACCTGGAGTATGCCGTTTGAAAATCAGGCATTTTGAGCAATGCTGCAGCCAACAGGGAAGATTCACTTCCCCCGAGGCTTCGCTGAAGTAATTAGTTGACGTGCTCTTTGGAGACTACAAAGTGCACATGCAACAGGTTCTTGAGCAGAACTGACCAAGGGCTTCTGTGTGGAGGTCTAAGGGCAGTAGACAGTAAATGAACTAAGGTTATTCAGGAAGACTGTGTCAGAGTATTAAAGATATGTCATGAGTGTTCCAGAATTGTGCTCTAACCCCAAACCATCTCTCCAATCATTAAAAACCCTCATAGGTTGTTACTTAGAAGGAGCAGAGACATTTATATGTCCATCTATCATCTCCACGGGTACAGTAGTATTTGTCATTAGCTCAGTTGTTTGGAACCAGCAAGTCTCACCCTAGAATCAACTGCAATTTCCTAGCTGGTGCACAGATCACTTACATCCCACACTTCCTTCAGAGTGTTGTTGACATTTGCTCAGCTGCTTGTCAAATGTCTGGAGATGTTAACATCTCAAACAAGAGCTGTTGTCATTAAGGGATCACAGACTACTGCAAAGACAGTTAGCATGACTTTGAGAGAGGTGTCTGATGGCACCTGTGTCAGATATTTTATGTGTGTCTGCGTTTCTCCATAGCTCACAAGGAAACAGCTGGTGCCAGCACATTGCACATCAGATGGCAGAGGAGTTCTGCGGACTAAGTGGAGAACATTCAGACGGGGGCAGACCAGCAGGGATGGGGGAGAGCCCTCTTTGTGTGGTTCAGGAGAAATGGGTTTTTGATATGGATCTGTAGATGCTTCTTTCAAGGTTGGCTCACCTAGTTAGCATTCCAAGTTACTAAAGAGGGAGAGAAGTAGATGATTCCACTAGCAGGCATCTTTGCTACTGCAGGATGAGCTGAGTTGCATTCTTGCAGTGTAACCCTTAGGACCTAATTAGGCACTCACTGTTCCCACTGTGAGAATACCTTTGCTGTGATTTTTCCACTTAGCCTGGACCTTGGGCTACTTTTCTAACATACACGAACATCCCAGTTCAGAGAGCTCTTGACACCATCCTCCACGAACTGCCTTCACATAAATTATAGCTCTATTCCCAGCAAGTCTGGCCCCTAAGCCTGATTCTTCAAGCTCCACAGCAGCCTGAGGGCACTGGAGTAACATCTTGGGGAGCTGCAAAGACCTTGGCATGGACTCCATCACCACAGGGATTTTGACAGCCAAACCAGAAGCTGGCCCCATCTCCATGGCTGTGGCACCACTGTGAAGGTTTGTGCAGGCATGGGCAGTGCTATCTGCTTGGGCTGGAGTTTCAGAGCCTTGTGATTTTAAATCCCCAATGTCTCATTTTCCCAGACCCAGCAGCTAACAGAGGGGCTCTTACCCTGCAGGCTGAGGTTAATTGGCTTGCGCTTTTAAGAGGATAAAGCTGCGGAGATTCAGAGTCAGGGCTGTTCTCCAGATTTCCATTATAATCTACATTGCAGAAAAATAGCTTTCCTGATCAAATCATCTGTCCTCTCAGTACAGAGGATAAAGAGCTGGTGAGAAATCTGCAGTGAGGAATCTGCAGTGTCTGTGCATGACCTTGCTGGACAGAGAAGGAAGAACAGGCAAAGACTTTACTGTAAGAAAACGTGAGTGAGGTGCATGAAGTCACCCCAACCCCCTTGCCACAGAAGGATCACCCAGACCAAGTCACACAGGAACACAGCCAGACGGGTCCTGAACATCTCCAGAGAAGGAGACTCCACAATCCCCCTGGGCAGCCTGTTGCAATGCTCCGTTACACTCCCTGGGAAGAAGTTCCTGCTGATATTGATATGGAACCTCCTCTGTTCCAGCTGGCACCCAGTGCCCCTTGTCCTATCACCACATGACCTTGAGAAGAGCCTGGCTCCATCCTCCTGACACCCACCCCTAACACACTTAGAGACATTAATGAGGTCCCCCCCTCAGCCTCCTCCCAGCTCAAGAGACCCAGCTCAGCTCCCTCAGCCTTTCCTTATAAAGGAGCTGTTCTCCTTCCTTCATCATCTTTGCTGCTCTAAGCTGGACACCCTCCTGCAGCTCTGTGTGCCTCTTGAACTGAGGGGCCTAGAATTGGACACAATAGCCCAGATGCGGTCTCACCACATGTCCAGTTTCCTAGACCTATTGTTGTTTGAGATAACATTTGTCATTTAGTTCAGTTGTATATTTCCTTATCTTTCCACACATCTGCAAATGCCAGCATTTGGAGTCAGTCCATCAGAATGCCGTGATAATTTGACAGAGAGCAGTCAGCAAGAGAATATGAAAAAGCTGATGGCAGTGGTCTCACTATGTAATTTCTTCCACAGTGTTCACATGTTCAATAACATCCATACACCATGTTCAGTAAGTTTCATGCATTACCAGCTCTGAATTGTGGAAACCAGAAGAAACTAAACAGGCGATATTAAAAAAATTACCTGTGTACTCTGGTCATACTTGGAAATCTCTTTGCCCTCCTGTGTTCCTCTTCATATGAAACTGTAAAAGCACAGAAGACTAGGAATTAGCTCAGTAGAAGACACTTAATATTCCTGAAAAAAATTCTTTCAATGCATTTGGAGTATTGAAGTAGTTTTGGAGGCAACAACATCAGTGCTGAAAGCCAAACCCAACCAGGACCTTCTTCCTAGTAATCTGTTATCAGGGATCTTCAGTCCCTGCAACATGAAGATGCCAGTGTCACACAGTACACTCATGATGGAAGGACTGGATGGCAGTAGCGAGCACAGGATTCTCTGAACTCTCATGTGAAGTGTATATTGGGAAATGATGCTTCTTATTCTCCCTATCAGCAAAGTGGAACAGCAGCACAGACCGATCAGAACCATTTGCAGCTGCTGTGTGCAAAGTGCTTTGAGATCCTGGGGTGAAGGAACTGGGAGATGAGCAAAGCATCTTCCTCACTAAACTCCTTAGCCATGGTAATTCTACACGGTCATCATTCACAGGAAGAATGTTTTATTTAGGAAGGAATAATCACATCTTGCTGCCAAAACATGAAATCCAATTATGCTGTGAACTAAAGGCTGTTTTAAAGGGTTTATAATTTCTCAGCTTTATCCTCATCAGCTGCAAGAGCAGGTTTCCTTCCCTTCTTTCCTGTACTTTTGAAGGGGTTTATTCTCTTCTTTTCACCTTCCCATCTATCCTTAATGACAAATTTCTATTCTGTGACAGTTAACAGTCAGACTTCGCTTTGGGTTTTGCCTCACACCTTTTATGTTCCTGCACAAAAATCAAGGCAACCTTGTTATTCCTGCTCTGACTTCACTGTTTTTCATTGACTATGAAATGTAAAACCATGGCAGTGTTGAAAATGTAGGCTTATTTCTACTTCCTCCTCTTTATAGCTAGACTTTGGGTCTAGTTCTTGTAAAATATCTATCCATGAGGAAATACTTTTAGAGATATGCTGCTTCCTTTTCTTTCCCCTACACCCTTTCTTCTTTCTCTTCCCTTTTCTTTCCTTCTCTCTTGGAAAACTGCATACCTGCCTAAGTTTAGATTGGACATGAGGACAAACTTCATGGAAAGGGTCATCAGGCCTTGGAAGAGGCAGCCCAGGCAGGGGTTTGAATTGCCATTGAGGGATGTCACCGAATTTATGGTGTCTCAAGCTCCTCTCTTTCCATGACCTTAAAACAAAAGGACAAAACTAGATGTTCAGCAAGATTGAAAATTTAAAGGCAGAAGAATTTGGGTTCTTCCTGTGCTGCTGCAGATATTTACTACAATTAGCTGTTTGGGAACCACATAATTGAGGAGAGGTGCTCCTAAAAATGGGACAAGAAAACAAATGTGGTGAAGGTGGGATCTGATAAAAGCCTGCTGCTCCAGAGGTGGCTGTTTCAGATACAAAGGGAAAAGGTCTCTCTTCTGATTCAGTAGTGGAGGAGGAAAGAAACAGTTGTTTTAAAGAATAGAAAGGACGAATAAGAAAGCGTTTACAGAGATTGGCTAGGAGGTGATGGCAGTGGGTAGAGCTGCCACCCTTGAAAGACTAAAGACATGCATCTGTCAGGAGCTAATTAGGTGGAACTGACCTTGCTATCTCTCAAACTCTTTGCAGCCCTAATTTTCAATGATTGAGGAATTTCCTTGCTGGGTTAAGTCTCACTGTATTAACCTTTTTTATGAAGACTGTAAATCCTCCTATGAAAGTCCTATCCACCCTCACCTTGCACAGTGCTTCTGTCCTCAAATTATAAAGAGGTTTTAGTTTGTTGGAGACCGTATCATTGCCAAATATATGACAGTTTAATCTGTGTTCAATCAGTGATCTTTCTTCTTTGTCTTCATCAACAGTGACACTCAGCAAGGCTGAGAGTCAGGTCAAAAGCACAAATGAATGTCATGACAGCATCCAGTTGTAGTCACAGTGATAGGCAGCAGGAGACCCTGAGAAACAGTCATATCAGTATGGTATCTACAGGCACACACTAGATCAGATATTTACAAGCCTTCCCATGAATGCTGTGCCTTGTGGAGTCAGTCTTTTCCCACAGAACAAAATAGAGAACTTCTGAAACTGTAGCTGCATTCAGAACACAGTATTCAAAAACTCCAAGACTATCAAAAAGTCCCCTCCAACTCCAGAAATAGAAAACCCTGCCTTCTGCTCCTGTAGTTGCAGCAGCCCTAATCTGAACACTATGACAGTTGAAAAGCTCAGGATGGATGAGCTCCAACCTTTTCCTCCCTGAATCCTCGATTCATTAGTTAATGTCTAAAAAGCACTTTGTAGCTCGAGAGTGCTAAGAGCTATTATTATTAGAGACCTTTATATGAATGTTGAGTGAAAAAGATAATTGTTACCTTTCATTCCCTTTTTTTTTGCTTTTATTAAAGAGAATGGTAACCGGCTTCCCCCAGAAGTAGAAAGGAAGAGCTGTGTGTGATACTGACACAGGTGATGACGATGATGTAGTCTTGATGGATAACACTAAGATTGTAAAGAAGAGTATTATGGGGCCCTCCACCTGCCAAAGTCACAAGGATGCAATAGAATTTATAAAACAGAGCTGCTGCTGGGGATACCTCTGGGCCACTTCAGTTCCTCACATATGAAACAGAACAGATTTCTTGCTCATGTTTTGACACTCTGTTCGGCTGCCCTCTCGCAGGTGCTATGTTCCAGGGTCACTGGATTGTCCTGTTGCCCAGGGGCCAGGGAAGCAGCAGAGGTAGAGCGCTGGAGCCTGGGTGAAACCCTCAGAAGGGCATCAGGAGGTCCGTGGGGAAAAGTGGCTGCAGTCAAGCGATAGCAAAAGCCTGTGAAGTGGCTCTGAAGGGAGCAGCTGCAGCAGGGCTCAGAAGGCCCCAGCAGGCCTCAGCCAAAGGTTTAAGACTCAAGAGGGCTCCAACGGGCAAAGAACGGCAGCAGGCCCGCAGTGGCGAGCAGCGCTCAGTTCAGTGACACAAGGAAGCGGCAGGAGGTGGCAGAGAGGAAGAAGCAGCTCCAGCAGGGTGTCCAAAGCCAGGAGCTCCAGCAGGGTGGGGGAAGCAGGAGCCGCAGCAGGGTATCCGGCGACAGGCAGCCGACAGGCAGGAACAGAGCCTGACAGCCCTTGCAGCGACCCGAGGCAGCCGCGGGGGAGCCAATCGCGAGGCTGGAGAGCCTTCCCGCTCAAAACCTCCCCCAATCACAGGGCCGGGAATTCCCGCTCACAGAGCGTTCCCAGCCCTCAGGTCGCAAAGTTCCTGCTTAAAAACGTGAAGGAAAACAACAAAGAAAAACCAACGGAACAGATTTCCTACTTCTTGGGAGGCTCCCTCCACCCACGGTCCGTCCGTCCGTCCGTCC
>VZRI01002906.1:3010-29957 GCA_013397515.1 Upupa epops
AGGGTGTGAAGCACTATGGCTACACAGTTCTTAAACACCTCCAGGGATGGGGACTCCACCACCTCCTGGGAAGGCCATTCCGGGACCTCCCCACTCTTTCTGGAAAGAATTTCTTCTTAAGATCTAATCTAAACCTCCCCTGAATCGAATTCAGACCACTGCCCCTGATTCTTCCATCAGTCACCAAGGAGAGAAGGCCAACCCCCACCTCTCTACAGCCTCTCTTCAGGTAGTTGTAGAGGGCAAGGAGGTCCCCCCTCAGCCTCCTCTTCTCCTTCAATGACATTCTTAGCTATGCCTCCAAGCATTTTCGCTAAGATATTGGCAATGACTCTATGCATCAGAAGAGGCTCCAGAACCTTGTTTTAGACATCTGAACTGAAAAATGCTGAACTTCACTATTACGTTTTGTCATGTACTTAACATTCCTTACATCGCAACCTAAAGAACTTAGACTAATTACAGAATATTTAGTACAGATAATAAAATGTTTAGGTACCTACCCCTCAGAAAACATTGTTAATTAAAATTTCTGCTGGAACAAAGCATGATTTATAAACCTTCTCCCGATTTTATGAATGTACATCTTTTAGCTGTCCTTTTTAATACTTTAAGTGCTTATATTACTGTCAGTACAAAGCACTCTTTCCATTAACATAACTTTTTATCTGCAAATAAAAGTTCTGCCATTCCACTGATGCGTGCAGCATGTTTGCTTTCATCCAGATGCTCTTTCTGAGTTAGCATTCCTACATTGAACAAGCACCATGAATGTGTACTTTAACAGTGAAGTTTATCTCAGTGGGTAATTATTATTCCCTTGATGTAGGAGGTGAGGTACTTTGCTCCTGTGCAGGCACATCAGCCATAGAAAACGTGAAATGCTTTCACTCACTTGTTAGATTTCTCTTCTGGCTTACTGAAGTTCTGAAATAGCAGAACCAGCCAGTGTTTAGAAGTAAATATATTCTTGAATACAAGCATGATTGTGCTTAAGGCAGTACTTCCATACTCATGGCTGGAAAGGACCTCCAGGATCACCAAGTCCAGCCCATATCCCAACATAACATTACCCCCTAGACCATGACTCTAGCTACTCACCTTTTAAACAGCTCCAGGGATAGTGACCTCACCACCTCCCTGGGCAGCCTGTCCCAGTGCCCAACCACTCTCTCAGGAAAGAACTCCTTCCTAAGATCCAATCTAAACCTCCCCTGATACAACAAGAGGCCATTTCCCCCCTCTTCCTATGATTAGGAATTTGGAAAAACAAACCATCACCAGCCTCACTACAACCTCCTTTTAGGTAGTTGTAGAGAGCTATGAGGTCTCCTCTCAGTCTCCTCTAGACTAAACAACCCCACTTCCTTCAGCTCCTCAAAGGGCCTGTTTGCCTGATCTCTCCCCAGCCTCACTGCCCTTCTCTGGCCCCGCTGCAGCCCCTCAATGTCCTTTTTACACTGTGGTGCCCAAAACTGGACCCAGTACTCAAGGTGCAGTCTCATGAGTGCAGAGTACAGGGGCACCATCACCTCCCCAGTGCTGCTGGTGACACCGTTCCTGATCTAGGCCAGGATGCTGTTGGCCTTCTTGGCCACCTGGGCACCCTGCTGGCTCCTGTTCAGCCGGCTGTCACCCAACACCCCCAGGTCCTTTTCCGCCAGGCAGCTCTCCAGCCACTCTTCCCCAAGCCTATAGCTGCTGGGGATTGTTGTGACCAAAGTGCATGACCCAGCACTTGGCTTTGTTAAACCTCACCCCATTGATTTGCCTCAGCCCAGCACTCCAGCCTGTCCACATCCCTCTGCAGAGCCTCCCTACCCTCAAGTAGATTGGTAGTCCCACTTAATTTTATGTCATCCACAAATTGAAGCATAGATGACCGAAAAATGGATCGATATTGAACCAAAAAGGCTACAGCAGTCCTCTGCAGAAAGGAACCAGGAAACTTAGACTAACAATAGCGGGAAAAAAGGGAGAAGACAGTTCAAGAAAGGGAGAGCTCTTTAATACCTATAAATCAAGGAAAGATTACTGTAGGAAGGAACAGAACAGTTTCACCTTTTAATAAGTCAGAGTTTACCAGGACACAAATGTTTAAATCTCTCCCACTTTTTCCAAGTGAGTCATGTAAAGTCAATTTTCTAAAATAAAGACTAATGTTATACTTTGTTCAATTTAAATCTCTTTAATGTGGATTATATATTTCTTCACATTTGATTTTACATTTCTACAAGCATCTTTAAATTACAACAGGAAACCATCACACTGCATATGAAGGCAGAGGAACAATACTTCTTGACTATTCAAAAGCATTTTAAAAAATGAGACGAGTGACAGTCTTCTATTTCTGTCTTCACTACAGTACTTCCTCTCATAGAAAATACTGGTACCAGCATCAAAGGAAAGGGTCAGCAATCTTCAACATCAGAAGTCAGGACAACATTCTCATCATGGAAGGGAGGATGGCCAGAGAAGTAGCAAGTGAAAAGCTTCAGAAGAAATGGTAGCTAAAAAGAACCAGGAAAAAGAACAAACAAACAAACAAAACGAGGAAAGATAAGATTGAAAAGAACAGGAAAAAACAAACACAGGAAATAGCAGCAGTAACAATCGGCGCTCATTCATTTTAGAAGCAGCACAAGAAAATACTGACAGAAGAGCTTAGGAATAAGGCAGCCACTCGTAAAAAGAAGTCTACAGAAAGGGTCTCATATGGTATGAAATGTTCGGTTATTCTTCACTGCAGGTGAAAGGCCTCTCACTTGCAGTTTGAGCTAGTCAGTTCAAAGGAGTATTCCTGTGAAATCAGGAGACAGGAACTGGCACCTTCAGAGTGAGATTCATCCCAGCTGAAGGTCTGAATCTTAACTCTGAATCACATATTTGAAAAGTAATTCTTCTTGTTAAGTCAGCAGGTATTTGTGAGTGTAGCAGCACAACCTTAAGCTGAATATTTACAGATCACAATGTTTGGATTAAAATAATACGAAAAAGTGCATATTTTCAACTCCCTTTACTCTGAACAAAGAAACTTTCCTAATGACTTTCATGTGCACAGAAGATGTAATAGGTTTGTGCTGCACAGTGGGTTTTTTATTACTGAGTATTAGTTGTGTTGACTACACTAAGCACAGAATAGATTTCTGTTCAAAATTTAAGAAAAGGACTGCTGGGCCTTGATGTTTATCTGCAGTAAGTAAAAATCAAAGCTTGACATCACAGGGATTCTACAGTCCCAACATGAAGATCTGATTCAGGAGATATCCCATGGAACTGATACTTTAAATGGCGCTGCTGATATTTCCATAAACTAAATGCAGTAAATGCTGCTGTGAAAAAATGATGCACTCCTCTATCACGGTCACGGCTGCTTACGTTACAATGGTATTTTAGATGAACTGTAATAAAATACAAGAGTCGGGGGCAAAGGGCTGGTTTTAAAGTTGGTACATTAGCCATGTCTCTGTATGGTCAGCTTCAGTGTTGAGTAGGTCACAGAGACAATCTCTTCTTATCACGGTCACCAGCCCAAATGCAAAAGAAGACTCTGCTCTTGTAGAAAGGACTGCAGTAGCAAAGCATACAGAACCAAAGAGGATGGGAAAGGGAGCTCTCCTCGGGGCACTGATCTGGGATCTGAAATATACATCAAAGGGACAGCTGACAGTCTGCACTCTCTTGTTTGTATGGAATGTGTGAAAGACTTGATCCTGGGACTGTGCAATTTGTACCCCACTGTAGACCTGTGCATTACTCTTTCAGAGTAAAGTCATCCTGATACTGCCTATTCATGAGGACAGCACTGAACCATCAGTTAGAACAGAATTTAAGAGACATCTTTAAAATCTAAATATTGGTCCACTTCAAGGGTGATTTTCCACTGAAGAATTTGTATGATCTGAACAATTCTAGAGTCACGTAACGTAAAATACCGAGAACACTAATGCAAACCAACACAACAGTAAGGGCTAATTATGAAATACAGATTGAACTCTCTTATTTGGAACATTTCAAACATGTATCTGCATTTAATTTCATTTTGCTTTTAGAATGAACAAGAAGAGTACATCTGTGTCAGCTTGCCAATATTTTTATCTTCACTGGGTGCCCTTAAAAACTGCCCAGTGATGCAGCCACTGCACAGGAAAGGGAGCCCTATCACACCACACCTATTTGTAGCATAATTCTTATGCAGGCTCTCTCTATCAGCAGAAATTAATATACTACCTTCCAAAAAGCAAATTATTTGTGAATTGGCACCATGAGGGTCCCCGCTCCACACAATTTTACTCTTTCTGTTCCCAGTCAGCAACAGGGCAGTTTCAAAGAGAATCCTAAGCTGCTGTAAATCAGCTCAGGGCTCAGTCACGCTTAAGAGTTGACTAGGTAGACAGCTGAGGCGTTTTATGCACAGCAACAGCAAATGAATATAAAAAAATGCTAAGTCCCTAGCTCTGTACTTGAAAATAAGATTTTAGCATGGTAATTCATGAAGCCCTGTGCAGCCGCTATATAAATATTAGTTCAATGTTCAGTTTAAAAAGTGCCTAATTTCCCTAAACATTTACTCGGCTTTAATACCTTGTGTGCTCCTGAGAATCACGTAGTAGTAACTGAGCACAGAGATTGACAAACTGTTGAATTCAACTTTGTTTTTTACTGTTTTCCTGATTTATTTTATTTTATTTTATTCCAGCTTATGGCTGAAAACCACGAGCTGATGTCTAAGCTGTAACAGAAGCCAAGGTAAGTAATCCATTGTTCTACAGCTGCGTTTGGTTATGAATCAATTGCCTTTGCCTAGTCCTGTTGAGTAATGACTAGTTACCAGTTTCAATGTTCACTTTCAGCATTATTACAGTTACGTTTTGCACACAAGTTTTGCTTCTCAAGTGTTACAGCCTGCACACCTGTCCATGCTCTGCCTCAAATGCTAGTGACTAGAATTAGCATATATATATATGTTATACATATGTTTTATATATATATTATATATATATATATATATATATATAACTGACTTTTAATTTGGATCTCTAATAGTATTTTTTAAGACCTATTTCAGGAAGACAGAACATCAGGGCAGTCATCATTTGCTAGCAGGATAAAATCATTTAAATTGGCTCTGAAAGTCTATTTAAAGCCTTCTTTTAGAAGCAACTATGCTAAAGTAAAAATGTACAGAGAGTACAGTGGAGTGATGTGGAGTGGAGTAGAGTGGAGTGGAGTAGAGTAGAGCTCAGCACCTCAGAAAGCTGAAGATTCAACCTGCTATGCATGCAACCCTAAAGTGCCTGAGCACTAAACACAAAGTATTAGCGTACTTACCCAACTCCTCTCTTTTCACCCTAGTATTTGTCCTACACTATTTACATTCTTTTTCATCTTTCCTTTCCTTCTGTAAAAGAAAATATTTTCTCTCTCCATTTCATTTTCTCCTTGCAATGCCTAATTGAGATACCAAGTCCTGAAAGCTTTGAGCATGGCTGAAGTTATTTGACTTAAATTTCAAATGTTGGAGTCCTCCAATTTCCAACAAAGACACACAATCACCAGAATTAAGTTTATCTGTTTAGATAACTGTAGTTATCTAAATGCAATGTGACCACCATTCTGTGAAGAGCTCTACAATGAACTGTACAGATTTGGAACCGTAGTATTATCTCTGAAACAGTATTTTTATGCTTAGCTGTTATGAGAAGTGCATGCCCACTTCCCTCCTTCAGTAGCCATTTTAAATGATGCACTGAATGCTTCAGCAAATTCATGTCTTTAAATACTTCATAGTCAGGTTATTTAGGACATAAAAATAGCTAAAGATCAGACTAGCATATAATACACAAATGTCAGTATTTTTTCTCCTGTAGCAATTACAAAACAGCATTCATTACCCATACCCACAACACGCATTTGAGATGCCAGCTCCTCTAACACAAAATCCATTAGCAAGGAGAAACTTCTCAAGTAACTTAATAGCCATTGTGGTAAAAGTTGTTTCACACACAGTATCCAACTGGATGCTTCACTGACATAGTAACAGGACATCACTTCAGCGTAGGTTAGTTTGTAGAGGGTAGAATCAGAGAGTCATAAAATCACAGAATTATTGAGACTGGAGAAGATCACTGAGATCATCCAGCCCAGCCCATGACCTAGCATCACCATGGCACTAAGCACCACAGCAAAGCTGTCCTCAAACACCTCCATGGCTGGGGACTCCTGGGCAGTCTATTCCAATGTCTTAACCACCCTTTCCTTGAGGAAGGGCTTCCTAACATCTAACCTAACCCTCTCCTGGGGCAGCTTCAGACCATTCCCTCTTGTCCTATCACTAGTTGCCTGGGAGAAGAACCTGACCCCCCACCTGACTACAACTGCTCTTCAGGTAGTTAGAGTGATAAGATCCTCCATGAGTCTCCTCCAGGCTAAACACCCCAGCTCCTTCACTCAGCCTCTCCTCATCAGACTTTCACCTCCAGTCCCTTCACCAGCCTTGTTGCTCCTCTGCACCTGCTCCAGCCCCTCAATCTCTCTCTTGAAGTGAGGGGCCCAGAGCTGCTCCCAGTACTCAAGGGGAGGCCTCACCAGCACCCAGTGCAAGAGAAGAATGATGTCCCTTGTCCTGCTGGCCACAATTGCTGATCCAAGCCAGGATGCCATTGGCCTTTCGTGCTACCTGGGCACACTGCTGGCTTCTGTTCAACCAGATAGTGACAAAACTTAAAGGTGTTACCTTTAGCTATCATGAATTCCTGCATTCTTGAAAGATGAAAGGAAATATGACAAGAAAGAGTAGAGCAAATTTTTAGGGATGAACATGAAATAACAATAACAGAGTGCTCTCTACATCCACTCTAAAAATCTACCCAAGAAAGAGAGAAACACCAGAAGTGGTTTCCATTAAAAGGTACCCTCTAAAAAAACCAAAGAATGCTTTATTTTATTATTGTGATGGCAATCTTGCTACCTAACTTATGTGTATTGTTAGGCACTGAAAGCTCATTAATTATTCACTGAATTTGAAACCTTTACAGAAATCACACTTCTGGCTAGCTAAGATTGCTCCTAGACATAAACACGCAATTGTATAAGAAGAAGGAAAACAACTAAACTTAGGAAAAGATCCATAGGGAAAAAACCACCAGCAAAATTTGCATTTAAAAAGATCCCTTTGCATTTAGGGGGATGCCCTAAGACATCAGGTTTCAATCTTTCTGCAGACTCTTTAGCCTTTGTAAACAAATTGTAAGGAATCTGTAAAATAATACTGAAGAAAAGCAACCATCCTCTCACTAGACTTCAACTCATCACTAGAAGATGAAATCACCCACTGGATTAATTAATATTTATTATTAGGAAGGTCATAGATCGCTGAAGGTCTTTTCCAACATAAACAATTCCATGATTCATTTTTCATTCTACACCTGCAGTACAGAACTCCATAGTCAGGAAGCAAAAGAAAATATGGTGAGACAGAAACTTTCAGATGGGAGGGTTTTGTCATGCCATTTGTACTCCTCAGTGTAAGTGTTCCAGAACTATGCAGGGAAGTTGTTTTTTCACTTAAAAGCATCATGTGCAAACGAAGGTGGTGTTCCAGAAGACGTAGGAAAGGGTGTAGCTAGAGTAAGTGTGAAGTAAGCTGGATTCAGAGACAGAGCTGTAGTCATGGTCTGTGGTAAAGTGACTGATCCAAATATATTTATCCAACTGTGATTTCACCAGAAGCCTTGAAATTCTCCAGATTCTTACAGAAACCATGTTCTGATCTCTATTCCAAGTACTTTATCCTCATACACTCATCCCCTGTTCTACCCATACACCATATCATAACTTCTGTAGCCATGTCCCTTGCCTAGACTCTCTCCTGTCACTCACAGATGACACCAGGAAATAACTTCTTTGCACAGCACAGCAGAAGTCACTCTCTCCTTCCTTACAAGTTCCTTTCTGACATAAGGCAAAGATTCCCCTTCATCGTATATTCAGCTAGTAGCTCAATCCCAAGCAAAGACAACTTCAGAATCATGTACATCAGCAACAGGTATCTAGCAAGATAACACAGAAAAGTGCTCAAGCTCCCCCGTGTTCGATACATGCATCTAAGCACACAGGAAAGACGTTTGGAACAGAAAAAGGTTAGGTATAGCATCCTGCACGCCACCTTCCTTTAGTTCCTTTTCACACGCCATTGTCATCCATGTTTGTTTCCAGTATTGTGTCTACATTTTATAAAACATCCTAAAGGAATTTTTAGAGACACCGCCACAACCCCTAATAAAAAGACATGGAATAGAACAACGTGTCTACAAATTACTTACGGATGGGCTTGCAGAGTGCTCAGGCCAATGGGAAGTAATCCATGTCAAGGGCAACTGAAAGCGCTGATACTACTTTATGATGTTGGGAAATTTTCAGTTGGAAAAAGAAAATAACAAGAGACCTGAGATGAGGACAAGTAAGACATTTTAGAAGATAATATTACTATTCAGGGAGCAGACATCAATTAAAATTAATTTGGCAAATACATGTGTGGTTTTTAAAAATAACACGTACTGTAGTAAGACATCCTGATACGTGTGAGGAAAGCTGAAACTTGTTAATACAGACAATTTTAACCTTTGTTTTTCTGGCAATGAGAAACCAGTTATCAATTCAAAGATGGGGAGAAAGGGATCTGGGGACCTGGTGGCCAGCAGGATGACCAGCAGCAGAGGGCCCTTGTGGCCAAGAAGACCATTGGCATACTGGGGTGGATTAAAAGGGGATTAGTATATCGAGAGAGGTTCTCCTTCCCCTCTACTCTGCCCTGGTGAGACTGCATCTGGAATATTGTGTCCAGTTCTGGGCCCCTCAGTTCCAGAGGGACACAGAGCTACTTGAGAGAGTTCAGCTGACAGCCACAAAGATGATGGAGTGGAGCATCTCCCTAATAAGGAAAGGCTGAAAGAATAGGTCTCTTGAGCTTGGAAAAAAGGAGACTGAAGGGTGATCTTATGAATGTTGATTAATAAGTAAAAGGTGGTTGTCAAGAGGAAGGAGCCAAGCTCTGCTCAGTGTCATCCAATGACAGGACAAGGGGCAAGGGGTGCCACCTAGAACATAGGAGGTTCCACATCAAGATGAGAATAAACTTCTTACAAAGTGAGGGTGACAGAGCACTGGAAGGGGCTGCCCAAGGGAGGTTGTGGAGTCTCCTTCTCTGGAGACATTCAAAACCCATCTGGACATGTTCCTGTGTGATCTAGGGGATCCTAGTCTGGTGAGGAACTCTGTGATATATATTTAACCTAGTACAAACTGCAAATGTAATCTATCTTTGATGAAGTCCCAAGACTTAAAAAATTATACTTCTCAGAAAACTCCTACTTGTCATAAGTATGTATGAAAAGAAGGGGTGGCGAAGACTTAGTGACACCTAAGTGCAACGCAATGATTAAAACCCCTTCAATTCTGTTACTGGGTAGGGTGTGAGGGACAGACTTAAGTGACAGTGCTACCAGACTGCTCTACCTGGCTCCTTTCTGGGAGTCTTTCCCTGTTGCTTCTGATGGAGAGGCATGCAACCTATGTAGAGCTGAGAAAGCAGGGAGTGCTTTCTACCTTTTCAAACACTCCAGAACAGTGGCTCTCATATTGTTATAAACACAGACAGAGAGCAGCCTTTAATGTTTTTCAAAAGCCACCACACACCCACCTAATGAATTTTTTAATTACAAATGCTATTTAAAATGTTATTAACTATGGTTTAAACAAACAGCGGTTCAACTTACCATAGTCTTGTAGCCAGCCCACCAGAGGTTTATGGAGCACAGTTACAAACCATTCCAGTTGTTTCAAAGGTATAAGGATGTGTTTTAGTCCATCCCTCCCTCCAGAGATACAGACCTTCTGATTGCTGTGTGAAGCATTTCTGCCTTTTTATCTGATTACCCCTGGGATTAATTTTAAGGCCTACTACTGCTTTTAGCTTTCTGGAGTAGCGAGCAAGTGGCATTCTCCATCGCCCACACATTGGCAACAATGAGGAAAAACTGACCTACCCATCCACACTGGGACAGAAAAGGGAATAAACAGAAGCAGAGTATTAAAAAAACCTACAAATTTAGGGAAATGAGACCCGTTTACAGGATCCATTCTGAAAATTTATCATCAGTGCAGACTATAAGCCCTTATTTACAGAAAAGCTCTCATTTTACACAGGTTGTGCTTTGGCTACAGCCAGTTCAGAGTAAGTGGAGCTTTCAAGACTAGCGAACAGTTGGGTTCTATGCACTCAAAAGTATGCTTCGAGAAAACTGGTGTCAAGCAACATCTTGCCATCTTAAAGATCACCTGAATTAAGCAGAACAGGGACCAAAGGCCCCTTATTCTTCTATTATAAAAAACAGAATTATAGTCCCCTATTAAACACTTTCATGCACTCATGGCTTTAAAGACCTTTCTCACATTTCCTGCTCCTCAGTCAACAAACCTCTGAAGTGAACAATCCTGATCCAGCAAAACTATGTCATGTTTCTTAGTTATCCTTTCCTCTAACACACAGTTTCCATTAAAGCTGAGAATTTAACAGTGTGTCTGTGACACTATTCTGTTACAAATATCATTCTACCACTTTCTGCTGGCATCAAGAATAATTTCAGGCAGTTAGCAGGAGCTGTTAAAAATCCATGCAAACACCACTAAAATGACTTGAAAGCCTTGGCTGCTCAGAGCAGCAAAATTACCTATCAGTTTAACAGCGATATTCCACCTCTGTGACAGGCTGGAACTCCAGAATCTAAACTTTTAAGCTTGCTGGAGCTGTGAAACTATAAGAAATAGGGATAAAGAATCTTCTCTTAAACTTGCAGCCTCTGATTAGAAGGAACATCTCTAAGTTCCTGCCTTTCTGAGTGTCAGAAGTGGCTGTAACCTGCTGAGCTCTCTGCTTACGTTGCGATGGCTGCTGTAATCCAACAGCCACTGTCTGTCTTTGCTGATAGGTATGACTGAGCAGTGGGATCTGTGATGTCTGGCCTCTGTGACAGCCATGGCTTCTGGATCACCACAGGTCATGCTGCGAGATACTTCTGCAACTCTTCAGGGTCAAAGCTGGGTCTGACTCCAACTAAATCCTTTCCTTCTACCATCTGTAGTCTTTATCTCTGCACTTTTTCAGGCTGTTTAGAAGCAGGTAGATCAGCAAAAGTGCCAGTACAAATCTTAGTAGGGTGGCATTGTTAACACTGCCTGTTAGTCGCTATACTGTTCCTTATCTTGTAACCCTCTACTAATCCATTAAGAATTTTATGTAACTCAATACTTCACTTCTTTAACAGTCTTTAGGTCATAGCACCTTTAGAAACCTTTGGGTCACCCTTGCCTGTGTATCTGTTGACTCCTTCTAATAAATAGCAAAATGCTAAATCAAAGCTACCTTGTACAAAAGCCAGGGTGATGGTTGCCTGTTACATAGAATCACGGAATTATTGAGGCTGGAAAAGACCACTGAGATCATCCAGCCCAGCCCATGACCTAACATCACCACAGCAGCCACATCACAGCACTAAGGGCCACAGCAAAGCTGTCCTCATACACCTCCATGGATGGGGACTTCCCTGGGCAGTCCATTCCAGTGTCTGAACACCCTTCTGTGAGGAAAGGCTTCCTAACATCCAACCTAATCCTCCCCTGATGCAGCTTCAGACCCTGCCCTCTCTCCTATCACTAGTTGCCTGGGAGAGGAGCCTAATCCCCACCTGTCTACAACTTTCTGTCAGGTAGAGAGTGATAAGGTCCTCCCGACTCTTCTTCAGGCTAAACAACCCCAGCTCCCTCAGCCTCTCCTCATCAGGCTTTCCCTCCAGTCCCTTTGCCAGCCTTGTGGCTCTCCTCTGCACCTGCTCCAGCCCCTCAATCTCTTTCTTGAAGTGAGGGGCCCAGAACTGCCCTCTGTGCTCCAACAGGAGGCCTCACCAGCACTCAGTACAGGGGGAGAATTCGGTCCTAGTCTTGCTGGCCACACTATTGCCAATCCAAGCCAGAATGCTATTGGCCTTTCATGCCACCTAGACATCCTGCTGGCTCCTGTTTGGTCAGTTGTCAACCAGTACTGTCAGGTCCCTCTCTGCCAAGCTGCTCTCCAACCACTCATCCCCCAGTCTGTAGCTCTGGCCAAAGTGTAGGCCCCTGCACTTGGCCCTGTTAAACTTCATCCTGTCGGCCTCCGCCCATTGACCCAGCCTGTCCAGATCTTTCTGCACCATCCTCCTCCCATCTAGCAGACTGACATTCTCCCTAACTTTGTCATCCTCTATACATGTTCCTGTTAATGATACTCTTTACCACATTCACTAGCATTTTGACTGTCAAGGTAATCAGACACGTTAGCCCATGATCACACCTAGAGGCATTTTTAAAGCTAGTGTCACACTTGTTTCTTTCCATTGCTCTGTTATGAAGACTAATTTAAGCGATAAATTATACAACACACTTCATGGCTCACCAGTTTCATTTCAGATTTTCTCTAGGTCAATTGAATGAACAACACACTATCTGGCAATCTGCTACTGTTTATTCCGTTTGTTAAAAACCTCTACATCTGAAATATTTCACATAAAGAACAACATTTATGGGGGGGATGTCCCTGTGATAACCCTTGCCAGTGCAAAGAGTTCATCTGTTTCTTTTGGTGATGGGTTTGCTTTAAATGTTATCTTTATCCACAATTATTAGGATTATCAGTCTCAGAAAGGGAAGTCTCTATATCTCTTCAATATTTATTTAAACTCTATCTTCACTTGCATGCAATTCTTTTTTAAAAAGAGCATAACTTTTTAACAAACATTTATCTTTTCTCTCACACAAGTATGAGAAACTTGAGTATGACATGAGATACTGCTACTGAATGGCTCTTCTATTGTGCTTAGACTAAATCAATGGCTGTCCCCCTGCTCTCCTTGATTACCTATGTAGTAAAAAAAGTAGCTCTTGACGGTACCTATATACACAGCCTGTGCAGGATGGCCTACTGCAGCCTAATAGCAAGTTTAGAGTGAAAAGGAGGCTGAGGGGAGATTTATCACCCTCTACTACATAACAGAAGGTTGTAGAGAGGTGGAGGGCAGTCTCTTCTCCGAAGTAACTAATGATAGGATGAGAGGAAACAGCCTCAAGTTGTGCCAGGGGAGGCACAAAAAATTATTAGGAAAAATTGTTTCACTAAAAGAGCAGTCAGGTATTGGAACACTCTGCCCAGGGAAGTGGTGGAGTCCCTGGACATATTCAAAAAACATCTGGCTCTTGGAAACATGGTTCAGTGGGCATAGTTGCCTTGGGTTGACAGGTTGCATTTGATCTTGGAGGTCTCTTCCAACTTTAATGATTCTGTGAGTCTATGACTAGTCCAGAACTCTTATTAAATTTCTTCTATTCAGATACATAACTCTTTGTAATTACATTTTGTGATGTACTCTGATAGAAGTAACTTATTTGATGATATTTTCTTTGTGTATATAGTGTCGTTTGTCTGCATAGTCTAATGTACCATCAGACAGGCACCAAACACTCTATCAGCTCTGTATCCGTGTACTCTAACACTTCAGCATGCCTTTGAATGAAAGAAAAGGGATACATGCAGGCCTGCTTCCAGAAGGAGAGTGACATACCTGAGGAATTCCTGATGGAACCACTCTTCTGAGGAATCAGTACCTTCAAGGCACAACAGAAATGGAGCAGTGTGAGATAAAACCAGTGTAAGTTCCTTTCCAACAGAGATCATATGGCATTTGAAAGAGGACTGACCAGCATTACAGCTGCAACAACTCTGCTGGCCTTTTAAGGTTTTTGTACTGAAAGACACCGTGTCAGGAAAGGAATGCACTAAGGAACAGAAGGACATTACAACAAGAAGTCCATTAAACTTCTGTACACACTGGAGAACTTTGTAATATTTGTCTATGAGAAGGGAGAGTCTGCTCTCACTGCAGTGAGAAGAAAAAAGAGGGATACTTCCAGAACAATGCCATCAGCTATTACTTGAGTCTGAGAGCTGAGAAGGCCTTTGAGGCTGGCACTTTATCTGGAGGCTGCAACTCTTCTTTTTGTGAGGCCTCTACTAGGAGCACCTTCTTTTTGCATTCAATATGAAAAGATATAATGCACAGCAGAATCCAACAGCTACACTGCAGTATCTAGCAGACCATAAATCTTGGGAGGTCTCACTCTGGACCACATCTCATAACGCAGGGCCATGAATAAATACATAACAAAAAGTGTTTGCAATTTAATTCTACACAAAAAGACAACAGAGAAGTTATGTCAGAGTACAAACACAATGATACAGTGCTACTGTTAAAAGCTTTGGCATTAATACATCTGCAATATAACGTCTAGTTGGATTGTTTTACACTTCAAAGAACACAAAACTTTTGGGATGATGTTTAAAGGAAAATAGTTAACTGTTTATGAAGAAATCAACTGACACACAAGAGGTAGCTGAGGACAAAATATCCAGTGTAATCTGAAAGTTTAACAAACAAATGATGGAAGCTGACATCATAAGGTAATCAAAACCAGAGTCAACTTCTTGATACTGAAGGAGAGGTATCAGGTAAAAGTAGTCTCGATGGACATTGAGAATAAAGGCAGGTAGCTTATCTTTATTGCTTTAAACTGAAGGAGAGAGTTGAAAATACCAATGGAATAAGTCTGGAAATGGGTATTTACAATAGAGTGGAACTTCAGGTAATGAGCATGGTAAGACTGCATTTGCCATGGCAAACTAAACAGACTTTCTAATAAAGACATAAGCCACGAAAAACCAGGATGAACAATACAATGAAAGACCATCCCTGAAGGGTTGGCAAAAGATTCCTGAAACTCAGGTTAGGCTAGATCAGAGGAAAACAGAGGTTTTGTGAGGGCTTCAACCAAAATATGGAAAAAAAACACTGAAAAAAATGAAGTTCAGTGTTTGAACAAGAAATTATGGCTTCTGCTTAGCACTAATTGTAGTTTAGCATACATAACCATCGTCCCTGTTCGTAGCTATAACTGTCATCTTAAATCCCCAATTTATACAGGTAATTCACAACTAGTCACTGAATCTTCTTCAAATGCCACACACTCCCTTCCAACAGGAAAAAAAAATTTAAGAGAAACACATAGTGGAAGTTTTAAATGTAAACAATGAGCAATACCAGTAGCTATGTATATAGTTCTCCTTTCAGGCACATTTTTGCCATCCATTTTCAGGTTTTAGTGCTGTTTGTTTTGGTTTTGGGTTGTTGGGGGTTTTTTTTATTCCATTTGGTTTCTCTAGTCTGCTCTTGATCTAACTCTATGATTTCTCCTTGGTCTTACTCTTTCTTCAAATTACTTTCATTTTATACTGCTCTCATGCCAAGCAAAAAGAAAATAATCCTGTCCTCCATAATCTTTACTCAGTAATTATTATCTGTGTCTTTGCTCTGTGGAAAAGAAGCTCCTCTAGACCTTACAGTCCCTTGATAACTGTCCATGAATTCAGTAACATTTCCAGTTTTTCCATTTTTCAGCTACTAAAATCCCATTGAAAACATCCTTGTATTTGAATACCAGAAAGGAAATAGAGCATCATATGAAAGAGCTTGGAGCTTATAACACTCCTTTTGTTATACAGGGAAAACACCTACATGGAGTTTGTGCTCATTTGTATATAAAAATAGGAATCATGGCAATGACTGTACCCATAGCTACAGGAAAAGAACTGCTCCCTTAATCCAAGCACTGATACATACAGTTATGTTGACTGAATCCACTGACATAGAAGATGGATAATCATTATTGATTAAGCACCAAATATTTAGGTGCAAGGCATTATGTAGCTAATCAACATCGGCTCAGTTGATTTCAACCAAGTTACACTGACACAAGTAGAAGTGTACATTTATTAACATTTCAACGTTCAATGTGTTAAGACAGTTATGTTAGTGAATTGGTTTGCAATACCTACACAAATATTGGTGGCATTAACAGTTTTTATAGAACAATAAACTTCAGAAAGCTTATGGGTGAAAATACAGAGCAAGTTAGAGACAGGCTATTCTGAAAATAAAGCAAACAAACAAATTGGAACTCTCTACCTAATAACCTTAATACCTAACACCATACCTACTGGTATGGAATCACAGAATTACAGAGTGTTAGGGACTGGAAGGGACCTCAAAAGATAATCTAGTCAAATCCCCCTGCAAGAGCAGGGCCACCCTAAACCAAGTCACACAGGAACATGTTCAGGTAGGTTTCAAACTTCTCTGGAGAAGGAGAGTCCACAATACCCCTGGGCAGCCCCTTCCAGGGCTCTGTCACCCTCACTATGAAGTGTCTTCTCATCTTTATGTGGAACTTCCTCTGTTCCAACTGACACCTGTTGCCCCTTGTCCTATCATTGGATGATACTGAGAGGAACCTGGCTCCTTCCTCCTGAGACCCACCCTCTACATTTTTATAAACATTAATGAGGTCACCCATCAGTTTCCTTTTTCCCAAGCTAAAGAGACCCAGCTCCCTCAGCCTTTCCTTATCAGGGAGATGCTCCACTCCATCATCTTCATGGCTCTGTGCTGGACTCTCCCAAGCAGTTCTGTGTCCTTCTGGAACTGAAGTGCCCAGAAGTGGACACAATATTCTAGATACAATCTCATCAGGGCAGAGTAGAGGGGGAGGAGAACCTCTCTCAGACTCCAGGTTCACCCAGATAATTACCCTTAATTGTACATATTGTCTAAAGGGAACTGAAGCCAATTGAACTACATCACACCTCTTGATTTGCCTTGTTATCATTACTAGTTTGTCAATATCAGTAAAGACTATGGAAAAAAATCAATCATTTCAATGTACTTACAGCTGAATTTTCTCATCATGTGACCAACTATCCACAAAGCCTCAGTGCCATTATGAAGTATTGAGGAATACATTATTTGTTACTGCCAAAAAAACATAATTAAAAGAATGCATGTAAATTATATTAATCTTCTATTTATAAATGGTTTATGATTATTTCATGTTTAAAGTACATTTGGGGAAGAAGCAGGACTTACATTATCCCAAAACGCAGGTTCCAGCACAATCAATGACACACTGACCGAAGTCACAGTAAGGAGTCACAGAAGGGTCCTGATCTTGAAACTCAACTTTCACAAAAAGAACCCTGCACTAACGTAGAATCTCCTTAATTTCAATAGGCCCCTACCCACACATAATCAGTTACAGAGCCTGCCAATGTGGGAGTAACAACAGCTAGAACAGGACCTGTTCCTCCACACACCTGCAAAAATAACAGGATAAAAAAGATAAAATCAGTCACATGCAGCAAAACCTACTGATAGCCTGTTTTATTACAGCATTTAGCACATCATAAAGGAGTTCCATATGGCTTTAAGTTGAATATTATTTATAGGAATTATTAGCTCCTTCTTTAAAGAATCTTGGCTTAAAAACACTGATGGATTTTACACGTAGTGACAGCACATGATGGAAGCTTTTCCTTATATATTTGAAATGTAATTGTTTTGAAATGTGGTTTTTAATTATTTTCTAAAAATTCATTATCCTGCTTTCTTGGTGTCTAACACAAAAGTCACTTCTTAATGCTTAAGCCTTCTTAAACTCTTTCCCACAACACCCATTTTGGGGATGTTGCATAGGCCTGTAACTTTATTGAAGAATTCCTGATTGTGAAAGTATAGCATCATCCAAGACCAAGTTCTTAACAAATACACAATAAAAAGCAGTTGAGTATTAGCGATGTATAAACTAATAACTGCAGTTGATTTTCGTAAGGATGAGTCTAAGCTCTTAGTAGAACACTTAGAATGCAGGAAACACACACCATTACGTTAAACAAGAATTTACCACTGTGTTGCTATTCACCACAAAACTTAACTTGCATGGTCTGACCTTCCTGTTCTTGTTAGAAACACATACATGTTGATCTTTAGAGGAAGATGTTACAAGTTGCAATGGTTTTATACATTCTAAACCATTTTAAAACAGGTTGGCCATAGGTTCCATGAAATAGTATTTAACTGGTTACACTGTCTATGCAAGAGTACTGGTGAGAAAGGCTAGAAGAGCAAGCACTAGATCCTAGAAGCATTCAGAAGACATCTCTTCATGCCTTTAACATAGATAGCATTAGGGAAACAACAGTATTTTTCTAAAAAACCCAAAAAGCTGGGACCAAGTGAATGCATTTGACAATCTAACAGAACCAGAAGTACCAGGTAAATGAAACACGGACTTTTTTTTCCTTAATGACCAGTTGTTCTCTTACTGGATTTAGTTTCATGAAATAAGACACAAAACTAAGCAGGAAATTAAAAAAAGCATCACAGTTTTTTGTTCCTTGCTGCCAGGTTGATTTAAAGGGCACATTTCAGACTTTATGACAAGTTTCAAGGTAGATGGCTTAGAATACTGAATTGGAAGTGTTTCTTCTCACATTATTGCTTTTAAATATTATGTTTCATGTGCATGACTCTTAGGCTTCTGTTATTCTGAGACATTCAACTGTTTGTAAGTGCTAAGTTCTGTTTAAAGCATTATAGCCTGACCCTCAGGGAGGTGGTGGAGTTCACCATCCCTGGAGGTGTTTATAAAACAAGTAGATAGAGCACCATGGCCTCCATGGTTTAGGGGTTAGGGAGACGTCAGGACAAGGGCTGGAGTTGAACCTGGAGATCATTTCCAGCCATGATGATTCAATGATTCTATGAACTGCCAAGCCAGTGCTGCCTACCCAAGCCTACAAAGTGAGTAAACCTCTGGCAAGCATAATTTGCTCACTGACTACTAAGAATATTCAGACCACACTTTTCAGGACAATTACAGTGCCCATAATTATGCAGCTATAGATTTAGCATTTCACAAGCTGCAGTGCAATAGGGTAACTTGATGTAGCCAGATCCTGGTACAGTTTCCTGTTCCTGTGCCAGCTCCAAGTCTTTCTTCACAAATGGAGTTAACTGGAATACAATGTATATGTCCTGCACTGCTCCAAGACTGTAGGTAGTAGGATAGGTTGGAGATGCAGAAGTGCAGTCTAAATGACAGCTAGTTTTTGAGGAGGGCTGAAAACACAATTTTACTATTTTAACAACCTAAGGAGCTGTCAGCTCAAATCTGATGTCCAAATGGTCAAACATGTGAAATACTGAAGCTGTTTGTCAACAGTTCCCTTTTCTGATGTGCACAAGAAAAAGGTGCATCTAACCCAGGTAGAGAAAGTACCACAAAATGGAATGTTTCCCAAGTGGCTGGGGAGCTGAAAGGCCCTGGCAAAACCAAGGGTTTTTTTCATAACCAGCAGAAGTAATTCAGTCTGGTCACCTATCAGTGTGCTCGTATGTTCCACTGGCGCAGTAATCCCAGGCTAATACTACCCCGGCTATTCTCCCATTCTCTTCTAATCAAATTTCCCTAAGTTCCTGCAGAAAGCACAAGCTTCTCACTTCTGACCTGAACCAGAGGCAGCTCAGCTTGTGGTTAGGTCTGAGCTGCACATGTATCAGCTGGCATCAACCAAGCATGGTGACTGGCAATTCAACAGGTTGAGCAGAAGAGAACATTTCTGAGCCCATGCTGCAGCTTTTTCTACCCTGGAGGCACTAATCTGAGTGCCTTTCTCTACTCACAGCTGTTAAATTTCACTCAAATTGTAGAAACTTGACTTTGTGACCTCTTTCTCTATATCAAATGCAGCTGAAAGTAAGCAGTGGATTCAGAAGTTATTAGCAGGCAGCACAATCCTATATATCTTGTTGTGTTCAGAAACTGGACATGAAAACACAGTAGCATAATCACTGTGAAAATGACTAATGAATTTGATGTCACTTACTGTTTTCGTTGAAGAGTTACACCATAAACTTAGCCATAACAGAACACAGATTTTTACGTAGTGATGGCATAAATGAATCCAGAGAATGCAGAGACTGTTTCAACAACACCTGCTTTGTTTTGCCACAGTGGACAGGACCCTAAATACATGTTGCTTCCTAAGAGTGCAAATGCAAGAGAAATCGAATGTCACCTATATGGGGTTTTTTATCTTACCAAGATTGTAGTTGACTGCCTTTCATGGAGATCTCTGCTTCTCTTCCAGTGCTGTGCTTTCTCTCCTAAGACTTAAGAGAAGTTACACAGATCAACAAAAAACCAACAACATTAAGTCCAATGCATCCACTAAGGATATGCAGATTTTTGTAGGGTTTGGTTTGGGTTTCTTGTTGGGTTTTTTTTTAGAATAAGTATCATGGTTTTTAAACAATCACTTTAAAATCTTGATAATACTAACTGGATCCAGATCCTAATATCCCAATTTAGAGAATAATTTTTAATAATATGCAAGTCTCATTTCCCTTTCTTAGAAATGGCATACACAGTGCCCCTCTTACCCCTTCTACTCATCTGGTACTACATTTTCACTTGTGTGCTTCTCACTAAAAAGACATAGCTTGTATTATAAGGTTTTCTTTGTTGTTGGACACGAGGCATTGACAAAAGAAGAAAAGAAACTGAAAAAGTATAGTGACCACTCTAAAACTCCAATAAAGAGAACAAATAATCACTGTGGAAAAGTTAATAGCAAACTGGACAGGAGAGGACAGGTTAGCTGGAAACAATGGGTATGAGAAGAGTCAGGGAAGTGCAAATAATTTAACCATAAAAGGAGGTAGAATAAAAAAACCCAGAATTATCTCAGCAGAGCAATGAGAATGTTCTTTTCAAAACTGTTTGACATTAGCCTATCTCTTTTTCTACCCAAGTAGAATTACATCAGTTCCAAAAATGCTTTAGGAAAACCTTTAAGCCACTTCACTTGAACCATATAAGAGCATGGTGTATCTAAATGCTGCTCAGCTAAACAACTAAAGTGTTGTTTAACTAAGTGTTTAAATTTGAAATTCAATTTAAATAATCTTGTAATCATTCACTACGTATTTACTGAGCACATATTCACATGTGAGCCCCATCTCCTTACACTGCTAAACGCAGACTCACACTTTGGCCTAAGTCTGAACCCAGCTTACTGGTTGTCAGATAGGCCAAATCAAGTACAAGATGTGAGGGACTAACGTGGATTAAAACTCCTCTCTCAAAAGCCATTCTTACAGAAGCATTGTGACTTAAGCACAAGATTAATTGTTTGATGAATCAGAATGTAAATAGTTAAGCGCTTAAGATTAATTCCAGAGTTAGGTCTCAAAAAAAAAACTGCAAAAAAAAAAAAGTGGCTAAAAATGAAAAAAGAAACAGCCTGTTGAATCTGTATTAAAAATAAATGACCTCTGGGTGATATCTCAGTGCACTCTGCTTGAAAACTACAGCTTCATTCTGGCTTAAATATTAAATCTTATTTTTACTACACGAAATGGTAAATAACCCCGGCAAAGGTTAAATTAGTTCAGTGGTTGATAACAGTACTAAAGTAACTCTTAACACAAAGTTTAGCTTCACTTATTGGTATAAAGGGCTCAACCATCTCTCCTGCTTATTTAAACACACTTGCACTTCCAAATCCAATTTGGTAAATAGCTGGGAGAGGGTTAATACCTTGTATTCAAGTCTCTATGGTAACAACCACAGAGACAGGAAAAAATGTGAAAATCATAAGCCATTGGTAGGGTTCTGTCCCTTTTACTCCTTACTCTACAATGCAGTTACTAAAGGAAAACAGAAGTTAAGCCACTTTTTAAGACACCAAAAAAAGGTGTGAGGCACCCTGTGAACTTCTGATCATTGCCATCTGTCTCCTGAAGTATGGATCATTCTGTGCATCATTAATTTAAGCTACCACTTACCTAAGTAACCAGAAAATCTGTATCAACAATCAACAAGTATGTTCATACACACAAAACCCCCTGCTACAAGCAGTCCAGCCCTTATCCTAGGATGTAAAAAAGGAAACTCCCCGTTTTTAACACGTATGCTGAATCCATACATTTAAAAATCGTTACTGGGATGCTAGAGTAAGACTGAAGACCTCACTAAGGCAGTAAGTTATAAAAAGACTTAGTAACTCAGACTATAGATTCAGTCACCTTCTTATAAAATAGTTATATTAAATAAAGTTGTGTTCTTCCCAGGAGAATTAACGAGCATTACTAAAATTTAATTAATGTTTTGAAGCTGAGATTTCAAAATTTCACAGAAAATGAGAAACTAGAGAAGCAAATGAACAGATTACACTGAGCTGACTAAAAGCAAACAGACTGAACAGCATAAAAGCAAAAAACAATAGTAGTAGCTTGAGTGCTTCTAGATTCAATATAATTCATTTAAATGCAGGTGTACATATCTGCAAAGTTTAAACTTCAGTCATTCAAACAGTTCCACATACCTGAACCTCAATCAATCCTCTAAGTAGTGCTACAGATAACACTACTCATGCAAATAGTTAAGCACATGCAGAGGACTAAGGCTAAATCAATTAATAAAGAAATTAGCTAATGATTTCAGTGTATCACTAACAATTATTTCCAAAAAGTAACAGCTAAGACAACAAAAGTTAGAAAATCAACAGCTGAAATACTGGGGGAAGACGAGAAATTAGGTTGTGGTCCCAGCAACTACCCTATAAAAATCCACTTCAATCTCTCTTAAATAATGGAATCAATGCTATGAAGTAAAAAAGAAAAAAAAGAAAAACCAAACCAAGCATCCTTTGAATAACTTCACTGTCACAACAGCCATGCTATTTGCTCACCATCTGATGAGTCCTCTTCAGCTGAGCCTGAAGTTGATGGGTGGAGTGGAGAAGATCACTTGCACGTGCTCTGCTACAATTAAGCCATGAATAAATAATGAGCTTCAGTTTTTACAGATACCAAGCCAGCACCTTTCACAATCGTTACATCAACTAAACTGTTATAACATGTAGAAGGTACAGTTAGGCCATTTTAGTAAAACTTTACCATGAAAGCTAAGTTTAGTAACAAACCTTTCTGAACACCACAGCTATATGGTCATTATTATGAGTCAGGACCTATAGTTAGGATAGAGTAAATATTCTAAGATCTGAATGAAATACAGTAAATCCAGCCTTTCAGCTATACCATTAGTATTGGTGCTACACAGAGTACTTCAGAAGCTGAAAAAAAATTGCAAGTTTGCTGTTGAAAAATCAGCCCATAGTAAGAAAAAATAGCCAGGGTGTAGGTATTTTTAACCTAGAAGTTTATGTGAAATCTGGTAGTGTAGATTCAAATCCTAGGCCAAGCACCTATTTCACGTAGCCATTAGTGCCTACAGAGGCATCACAAGATCACCTGATGCATAGCAATCCTATATTACTTATATAGGATTACCTATGTAGGTACTCACATAGGTACATGCAAATTCACAACTCTGTTTTCACTGGGTAAGAGTAAATGCTGTCCTCTTTAGTCATTTCTAGACTACAACCTCTGTCATTGCTAGCAGACTGAAACTGCAAAAGTAATGAATTCCAAATACTTTATTTGTCACGGTAAATCAGAGACTGAATGGCTACAGAAGGAAGTAGAAGACCAACACATGAAAGAGGATGTTCAACTACAGTTACTAGGTTATTAAACTGAAACTTTAAACTTCCAATGATATCAGATTCACAGAAGTGGTCTGAAGGAAGGCTTAGATGAATGTATAAAAGGAATATAGAACAAGCAGCAGGAGCAAAGCAGAGCTCAAATTAGCAAAACAGAAAAAAAAACCCTGCAATTCCCACTGGCTGCATGGCCAAAGTCAAAACAATATGTAGATGTGCAAAAGCTGAAAAGACTATTGTAACTACTACCTATAGGTGTACCTTGGTGCCCTCCGACTGGTCTCACTTAACTAGGAACTGGGCCAGGTGAAGGTAATGGATTAACATTCAAGTACCCAGGCAAGCCAAAGAATCTAACTAAAAAGTTACACGGTAATGACACAATGCCAGTTTTCATTACAACAAATTCCTCTAATCCTCATAGTTGTAAAATAAATCTTAGAAACACGTAGCAAGGTAATTTGTAAAGTAATGCGTGCCTGAGTCAGAAGACAGCCTCCAGCTTGCTAATCATCCCTCACTAGCTATGAACTTCTGTGCTTCATGCCTTGCTTTGCTTTTGCCACCCCTCAGATGGACGTTGGCAATGGAATACATCCAAGCACAAAGTCTGCTGCATATAGGAAACTCCAAGCACAGGAAACTGGGGGGGATGTCAGCATTGCGGGTTGTTTTAAGTCCCTCTCTTCCACTTAGATTGATTTCCTGTGGAATTTTAAATCACAAATTCAGGGTTTCAAGATGCTCCAGGGCCTAAACCCAGGATTCATAAAGAAATGTGTACTATGTCTCTAGACTGGATTTATTTGTCAACAGTTTCCCTCTCCTGACATAACGGACCTTGTGCAACAAGGGGGAAAAAGCTGTCATTTCTAGAGACACAACTTTCTAGGAGCTGGTGCAAGTCTATTGAATGGATGTGCCAAGGAGCTAAGGGCCATGAGTAACCTAACAAATATTTTGCTTGAAAAACACATTACTTTGACCTTGCTTCACATAAATACCTAACACTTATGTGGAAGAAAAGACAGATAAAATAATCTGAAAAAAAATAAACTGCACATACTCCTTCCTCTGGCGACAAGAGACAGCATGACAAATGGAGAGTCTTTGACAATGGCACTCTTTGAGAAGAATCTGTAACAGAGGACAAGGACTACTAGAAGGTGTTTAGGAAGTCCTGCAATAAGAATTGTATGAGGAAAGAACATGATTGCAGAAAATGCAGTTTAACCTTGAATTTGCTGCCACGGCAGAGAAGCCTTCCACCATTCTGACTGATGAACCCAAGTTGTTTGGGATGGAAATTTGACCTACAGAGTTGACATCACTTTCAGTGAGGCTCAAAATCCCTTCCTCTCTCATCTGTCCTCAGCTGTGTTCCTGCTGTGACTTTTTGGCTTCACTAATCACTGAGGAAACAAACTGATGATCCTCACCCAGATGCTACAGTGGAGAGAATGCTCTAAGCACCTCGTATTGCTTGGATTTTAGACTATAGCAATTGCCTTCCTCACTTGTTCTGATACTCGGTTAAATATTTACCCATTCTGATCCTTAAATTATTATAACTGTGCATTATTTAAGAGATATGAGGATGTAAATCAAGGCTGTTACACTCGGTTTGTATTTCATGCAGTTCTTAGTAATACTGAGAATAATGATTGTGTAACTCACTGTTAGCTTCTCAAATCTGAAATACAAGACTATAATAATGAAGAGAACTACCCACTGTGCTTACACAGAATAATACACTTCTCAGACTGCACAAGATCAGGGCCCAAGTGCATTAAGTATGGAATCTGAGAGCAAGTGTTAGATATTAAGGGGTGTAAAAAATTCACTTTCATTAAAAATCTTCATGGAACCTTAGGAATGACATCTGAAAGGCCAGTACTGTGATTCGTGTATGAGAATACTAAGTCCTGTGGAACAGAATGGCATACTGTCTTCTATTACAGTTGGAAAAATAGGTGACATATAATAACTAGAATTATTTTAGGAAAATAGTATACATAATCAAAGTACAAAGAAGCCACAGCAGCAATATCATAATTTTATATTTTTCTTTACTATTTTTATTGCTATCTCTACTGTAAAGTCCTCTTTTCACAGACAAAAACCCTTCAGAAAAAAACCTAGCATTTACTATCCTTCTTTTAATTTAAAAAAACACACTTTCTAAAAATTTAACTCCTGTTATTTTTTTTAAAAAAGGGCAAAAATGTAAAAGCAATGCAAATAATTTTTATTTCTTCCTTTTTAACAACAAAGGATTTTTTTAACTAATCTTCACTGCGAACCTGGTTTAAAAAAATAAGGAATCAGTTTAGCAATACCTTTAAATCCGAGGAAAAAAATACAACACAAATGCATAACATTACCTATGTGATTACTTACACGTTGCCTTGCACTACTTTTTCACTAAGGAACTCTAGAATTATGTCTTTTCTGAGCAGCATAGTTGTCGTGGCCATGATGGTCTAAGGTTTTTGAGCCCAACAGCTTTCTGTTTTCAGCTGTGTCCGTTGGTTTAAAAAAAAAAAAAAAAGTGAAATTACCTCTCCCTTCAAAAGTTGTTCTGCTTATATTTTCCTCAGTGCAACTCTAACAAGGGAACAGTGGAATCATAAGAACTATTAGGCCCCGAGCCTGCTACTGTTTGTCTTCACCTAGTCCAGCTGAGTTTAAGAGGACTAGCTCATAGACGTGAGGGCAAGATTCGGAAAGTCAGTGGGAACACAGCTCCCTGACTCTCATTAAGTACTTTTGAAAATCTTCCCCAAAGTCATGGGAACAGCAGCTTAGAGGTCTGAGGCCTCTACTTCCCACAGCTTTCCTTGCACTTTTTAAAAGTGCATCAGATAAAAAAAAAAACCCACCACCTCACGGCAGCCAAAAGCCCGAGGAGCCGCTCGCAGTGATGCGTTGGGTCTCTCTACAGGGGCGGGGGTCCGCTCAGCCCGAGCAGAGCTCGCAGGGAAGAGACCTTCAGCAGTCTGAAGTCAAGTGCAAAGCAGCGAGCGCTTCGAGCGGCTCTGCCGCTCGCCACCACCATCTCGGCTTCCCCGTCTGTGAAATGGGGAGAGGAGCCCTGACCCGGCGGCTATCAGGTACCTCATGATCACTGCTAGCTTTGGGGCGGAGGGCTGGAGCGGGATAATGTGCGGCGTGAAAATGAAAGTTATCGTCTCTTTACCCCGCTCACGGCGAGCGGAGCGGCGGCGGGAGCGCTCTCGCCGTTTAACCTCGCTCCGTCAAGTTCCTCGGAGGCAGAGATTATTTTTTTTCAAATGACCGGCGAACGCGGCGCTCCGGGGCCCGATCTGCCCTCAGATGCGCTCTCACGGCTCCGCGCCGTTCGGAGGCTGCCGGGGCGGGGAGCGGTGGCAGTTT
>VZRI01002906.1:31996-58751 GCA_013397515.1 Upupa epops
CACAATATGTGACACGGTGCCTTTTCCTCCACGACGCCGTTTAACTCTCTCGGGGCCGAGTTCGCTTTGCGGAGTTGCGCACAGACAGACACGGGAGACGTCTTTTCGTGGCGAGGATACCGCCAAGCAGCGAGACTGGGGCAGGCCACTGCTGGGCTCCTACCCAGCTACAATTTCTAGCGTTACTTTTTATTGCTCTTCCTACTTCCTTCTTCACTTTAGGCCGCCGGACTGTTGATTTTTTTTTAATATTTTTTTTATTATATTTGTAATCGTTATTTTTGATTATTTTTCCCTCAATGCTGTCGATCCAGAGGGTGCACTGGATGCGTAGCGAACACAGCATCGCCCCCCCCGCTCATTCCTCCGTTAAGGCTCCCGGTCAACCGAGACCGGACCGGCTGCTGCCCCCGCTGGTTGTCTGCAGGGACACGGTGCTGGGGCCGAGAGGTTGGACCGGGTCACAGCCCTTTCCCGCTTCCCTACATCCCCCCCAACCCCTTGCCGCACATCCCTTCGCGCCGTTCAAAGACAGAACCTTGCACTTAGCACTCTCTCCACCGAAAATAACGAGTTAACCGAAGGACGTAGGAGGGACGTAGAGAAGAGTTGGGATGCAGAAGTGCTGTACAAAAGATTTCTGTGTACATGGCTGGGAGCGTGTTGTCTTAAAGTGAAATGCTGAAACTTAAGCGTTTCCTGCATGGCAACTGGGTTGTGATTCGAGGTATATTTTTCTGTGTAAGGCAGGAATACAATAGTTCAAGGAGGGATTTTTTTCTGTCTTGAATCCTTAGCTTCCCTGGATTCATCAAATCCAGCACAAAAATCATAAATTTTTCAGTCCTTTTTTAATTTTTCCCCAGAAATAGCTGCTTCGTTTGTCACCACGTTTTATACCTTTATATTCCAGTAGCTAGAAATTTCACTTTAATCTCTGAAATTTTGGTACTAGTAGTATCCTACTGAAATTTAGCACTTATTTATTTAGATGGGCATCATTACTTTCAGAAGGCTTTCAGAAATGTTTTTAACAGTCACTATGGGAATGTTCGCAAAGCGCTTTGATTGTAGCTGTGTATACTTGAAAATAACAGGATTGTAAGAGAAAGAGATACACTGTTCAGCAGTGGAAGTACACTTACAGACCCTGACTTTCGCTTTCAAGGAAAGAACTATCTTGCTTCATAGCTAATTTAGGAAAAATATCTGTAGTTCAGTGTTGTACAGGTGCATGTGCAATTTGTCCCTACTGTTTGACAGTTCGACAGCATGCGGTTCATACCCATTTTTCATTTTAGTTGAAATCTCTGCTTAGCACATATTTGACTACATAAAACAACTGTTCTTTTTAGCTTTTTTATTTCTCAGCTGCACTATTCCCATATTTTACAATTACATAAAGGTGGGTGTGGCTAAAATGAAAGCAGTAATCAATCTAATGTCAATATGTAGTGTATGTTAAGTAGGTTTTCCTTTCATACTTTTGAGGAATTCCTTATTTTGAGATATTTGGGGGGGGTGGGGGGGTGGAAATGTGCAACTTAAACAGATTCTTATAGAACTGCTCACATTTTTCACCTTAGTTAAAATGTCAAACATTAACTGGGATTACTTGTCCCTGGAAAAGTTACATCCAGAGGAAATATGAAATGAACTTAAAGATCTAAATGTATTATATCAATAGAAGAAAGGAAAATTTCTGTGCTTAATATAATACTGCTTAGGTATACCCTGTAAGACACTGTCCTTTTTTTTTTTTTTTTACATTTTTAAATGAATTTTTTGTGTAATCCCTCATTCTAATACTTAGGAAAGATATCCAAATAAGCTTCAGTTGTTTGGGTTTTTTAATGATTTTTCATGAAGGCCCTCTAAGTTTCTGAGAGGTGCTCTTTCATTTTACAGGTATAAATCTACCAGAGCATGGACGAACTCTGATTTTTATTTTATAACTTTTATAAAAGTAATTTTTAAATATTATTGTGTATCTGTGGCTTTTTCTTGTGTTAGGGGTTGTAGGAAGGTTATTGTAGCAGCATTTTAAAGGAAGGGTACATATACAGTAACAAGATGTTGTCATGGGTTTCTTTTTCTGTTAGGTTATTTAGGTTTTTTGCATAGCTTCTGCAATTCTGAGCTACTCGATGTTTCACTGAAAATGTAATGGAAGAAATCTTGCTTTATTTCCTTAATTATCTTTATGACTAATAAGCCAGATTCTGTGGTGAAGTGTAGCTGGAGCTGCATCTGCACTACCTGTCTGTGAGCAGGGAAGGTGTACATCTCATCCATCTTGAATGCCAGTTACCACCCTAACAGGTGTATCAGTGTTCTTCCATAACACTTTTACACATGCAGAAGAACACAACCTTTCTTTATGTGAAAAGTAGCCACGTAGCAGTTAGCATTTCTTTTATAGAATCTTACTGGGTTTTTTTGTTAATTGCATTGGGAAACAGTTCTCCCTTATATTTTCAGTAGTTAATTGAGAAGTTTATCACTGTGTTCTACAAATATGCTGCAGGTATTCTTTGTAGGTGCAGTCATGGACTCATACCCAAAGGCCCATTGCAAGTCGTTCCTGTAATTTGCATTCATTACAAACTGTCAGAGGCTGAGTGCATCTTGGGCTAGTTTTGACTATGAAAGAAATAGGGAATGAAATTGTAGGCTTTTGTTTACAAAGAGAAACATATTTTTAATGAAGAAGTTTGAAAAACTAAAAATAACTTGTGTACACCAACAAGAAGGAAGCATTCTCCACACACTAATTTTTTTTTCATAGAAATAATTATGAGTTCTAAACATTTAACATTTAAGACTGGAACCTGATTGCAAAAACTGTATTTTAATTACTTGAATTTTTTGTTTAAACAGGCTGCCTACGTTATTCGTGTCCATAGTCCTCTGTGACTCTTGTGATGGTGTTGGGTTTTTTTAATAGAGCTAATACTGGGGGCTTTTTAAAAAAGGGGGGGGGGGAAATATGCCCTACAAATTCAAAGAGGATATCAGATGGATGAGATGTGTAGCCACAGATTTCCAGTGATGTTTTTTTTTTATTCAGTGAAAATGTAGCTTTGCAATTTTATTTTTGATTTTTTGCATTGGTGGCAGAAGTTGTGTAGATCTTATGGCTAACTGCTGTATTAATACATTACAAGCTAGATACAACTTAGGTATCAAAAGCAATCTCTTTATTTGAAAAATTACCATTTAGGGTAGAGGTCAGTTTCAGAAGTGGCCAAAAGGAGCTGAATTTAAAAATTTCTGTGCCTGTTTTATAGGGTGTAAAGCAATGTCTGTACTGATAATTTTTTAATTTTTTTTTTTAACCCTTTACTATAAAATTTTAGAACACTGATTCCAGTAAAGAAACTTTGGGATGATCAGCCAGCCTGCTGATAGTATCACAACTGAGGAATAGTTTTGATCTTCACTTTTTATGTTATGTAAGAACTCCAGCCAGCTCACACAAATATTAAAGGAGGGTAACAACCTGAAGTCTACTGCAGCCAACACCTAAAGTTTGACTGTTTTTTAACCTTGATGTTTGCATCTAATAATAGTTTAATGTATCATTAAGAAAAAGAAGTTCTCTCACAGACAATATTAAGTTTTCTAACTTTATATAATTCTAGCTTTCCATATGTTGGTAGTGAACAGTTGCTAGTGTGTAAGGATGACTTCCCACACACACGTTTACTACTGCATACAATAGTGTAAAATGTAAACTATGTACACATAGGTTTTATTTTGTTGAGTTTCCAGAGATGTCTTCTAAAACTGAAGACAATATTGTGAAATTGCTCAAAACTGAAAAATAGCAGAGATATTGAGTGATCATTAATGATGTCTAAAGGAAACCACAGTTAGAAACAGGACCTCCCCACTCCGTGAATCCTAGTTGCAGCTACTTTATTTTATTTAACATGAACTAAAATTTGCTTGAAGATTTGGTCTGAGGAAAGGATAATTACACATCAACTAGGGCTTAAGCTTGTATTTTCATTTCAATGGGTTTGTGTAAGTCCTGTTCAAATACTACTTGTTCAGTAGGTTAAATCTCAATGCAAGTAGGAGTGTGTGTGTAATTTTCAGAAAAACTAGTGTGTTTCTGGTTTACCTTTTTTAAAAAGGGAAAACAGATGTGTGGAATACATGAAAATAAAGACCAAATTCTTCTTTTTAAATCAGGGTGTTTATTATAGATGCATAGTTTTTTTATGAAATAAAGAACAAATTTAAGGAAACTTATGGAAAACATTGTAAACAGGTGACCTCATCTAGGCATCTGCTACTCGCTTCTAAGGCATAGGATATGTCTTGCTATAGAATCTCCAGTGAAAAAGTCAGTCAAAATGTATTTAAGATTTGGCTGTGTTAAAACATTGTTTACTCCAGTAGATCTTTCACTATAGTTAACTACTTCTGTCAAGTTATGCTTGTTCTTACCCGATTATGGCTAATTACCCTCATGGCTTTAAAAAAAAAAAAATCAAAATTATATCTGAGTGTGTTATATGACTATAATATTGCCATTAAATGTTCTAAAGTAGTTAATATGTGTACATTAAATTTCATTACATTTCCTTCTAGAAAAACATTGTAAGTTAAATACTCAACAGTCGATAGCCTATTTCAGGAAACAGTGACAGTATTAATCATCCAGTTAGTAGGGTCTACTCACCTGTTTGCTTGTTTCAGAAGGAAGGAAGAAATTGGGGGTGGCGGATAGGAGTACAACCCCCCCCCCTCCCATTCCCCCCCCCCCTTTTTTTTTTCTTCCTCTTTCATCTTAAAATGCTGTGGGAAGAATGAAAGCAGAGACATGCTAATCTGATTTGTTTCAGAAGGCTTCTGATAATAAAGAGGCATATCACAGGTGTTCCTAATCAAGTCAGTTTAGCTTTTTTTTTAAAAAAAGTATTTTTAAAATTAGGATTTCCTGTAACACAGACAATGCAAGGGTCGAGCCGATGACCTACATCTATGTTTGGGGATCAACCATGAAACTGTGGGTGTTGGAAATGCGTTATAATACATGACGTTTTTATTGCAGGTTTCGACCTTTCAATAGAGAGCTGATTTTGGAGAACGGCTTACTCCTGTGATTGAAAAACTTTCTGTGGAAGGTTGATGGAGCATGAGCATGGTATACGTTACATTAACATTTTGCTTTTTGTGTATCTCCTTTATTTTAAAAAACGTATGCAGCAGTAGAACTTACTCAGTTTGTTCAGAATAGGCCAGTACTGTAGTTCTTCACATTCCTCCTGTAAAATTACAAAAGACTAACTAAAATTATTAGTATAAGATATACTCAAAAGGAAATGAAGTGTCCAAAACTGTATATAAAAAGTTACATTTGCAGAAGTCTTGATTATTTGAGTTGTATAAATTTTCTATATAGTATTGATCTCATAGTCTTGATTTGGTAGTTACTCCAACTGAAATGTTCCTAATGCAAGGGCAAAGTATGGGTGATACAGTGCTTATTTTGAAGTAACTTTTTTTTCATGGGCGGGTATGTTAAAGAATAGAGAGCTGGCTGAGTGCATTTTAACAGACCATGCAAAATTTGTTTTTAAAGCCTGTAATAAACTAGTTCCTGACAAGGAAAGTAGCATAAAACAGGAAAAAAATATCTTCAAAGTCTTGCACCTATACCAGAATAGTCAGAAATTGTATTTTATCTGTTAAGAAGTAGATATTATATAGGAGAACAGCACACATTTAAGAATAATTGTTATAGACCATACTATACTCATACTGCAAGCCCTGCTTTGCACTAGAAGTACTAATTTGGCTGAAACTGAGAAATCCAGTCAGAGTAATCCTAACCTAACAACTTCTATATGAATAGTCTTAACTAACCATTTACATAAACAATTGAAATCTAAAATACTAACTGCTCTTGGATTTAGTAAATTTGTGTAAATACTACAAGGAGTAGTAAAAACCCGGAGAATTTATCTTCACCAAAATATATTACAGTACAGCGAATTTTATGGACTTGTCGTGACTTTAGCAATTCCAGCTTTCATCTGGAATCCGGTTTTTATCCTTAATCAAATCTGTCTGTCTTCAAGAGCACATTTTTTTTAGGAAGTAATTGTACCATAAAATGAGAGAAGTTTGAAAAATCCAAAGTTTTAGATTATCTCAGTAACTGCTAATTAATGCAAAGCAAATCCAGTGAGGTGTAAATTTCGTATTTCCTCACTAGTGTCTGTGGTGTAGCTGAAGAATTGCTGCCTTTTACCAGTAATATACCTCCTGTAATAGAACTGTTTGTGTCAGACAAGGTCTGAATGTATGTTTCATATGATATTGTCAATGTAGGGTATTTAGGACCCCCCAAGTGAAATTATCAATCAAAGAACAAAACTTTGAATACAGAAAGTATAGGAAGTGAAACATGACATTTATAAAAGCTTTGCAGTTTGTGATTAGTAAGTAGGCAATTCTTCAGGTTTAAACCTTTTTTTTCTTTCTATGGTTACAAATCACAGTGAAAGTATTTTTAGCAAGGCTGTTAGAGTATTTGGGGAATATGCCTATTATCCCAAATAAACAGATCTTTCACAGTCTGTCCAGAGACTTTGCTCTGAGTATCCTGGATTTCTGTCTCAGTTTTGGTTTGGGGTTTGTTGTTTTGTTTTTTTTGTTTTGTTTCTTTTTTTCTCTTTTAGTTCCCTGAAGAATATCAGGATTTCACAAAACGCTGCTTTGACTTTTTGGGTTTTTCCCTGTACAAAGGCAATTATATTCTTGTTAATGAAAATCAGGATTATATTGCAAGGCAAAGGTATCTAGGGCTCCCTTGTGACATATTTAAAAGGTGAAAGTTTGATGGAGTGTTCCTTGGTCTGACAGAAGTTCAGAGTATTTCTCTTAGATTTTTATTTAGCTCAAAAATACAGTTTGTGGTTCACAACTGCAAATCAAAGAAACTTTAAATGTATGGCCTAATCCTGCAAACTTTTAAATACACAACTAGTCACGAGCACTTACTGCCATGAATAAGGATTTGCGAATCACATTCTCATCAGATGCAAACTTAATTTCATTTATTTAATAAAAAACATTGAAGTATTTAGAACTTTGAGAGAAGTTTGTGTAAGTTTTATAAAGTCCAAAGAGGAGAGTTTTCCAGTAATTGAGTCTTTCTCATGTAGAGGCTGTAATATATTTCAAGAGTGCTGCAGCTGTCAGTTATCATTAGACTCTACTTTCTAACTGTTAATAGGAGGCAGAATATTTTTATGCTGAAATTTGCTCTTTTTTTAACTCCTTTTTCTACAACTGTCACTTATTTGGTAGCCAGTATGGGCAGCTATTTCATTAACTGAAATAGCATAGGTGAAACTTTTTCAGGAGAAATGTAGGCTGTGCTTGTTTTTTCTCACTCTTGGTCTCTGCTGTAGTAATTTTAATTAGGAAAACTACCATTTCATTTGTGTGAGGTTGAACCTGAAATAAGGACTGTAGTGCTGGCCCCTTAAAAATTGCTGGTGTGGCTATTGCAAATTGTACGCTTCACTTAGTAAACTGTTTTGCAATATCTAATTGTAATGAAGCTGAAAAGATAAAAATGTTCAGGATTCTTTGCTGCAGTGTTCTCCTGTGTAATTTTTCATGGCTGCTTAGACTACTCCTAGTATAGGTATAGACACCTGAGGCTCTACAGACCTTGCTGCCTGAATCTTGATTTGCAAGCTGACACTGCATGCTTACTGCTGATGTAAAAGCCCTAGTGAAGATTACTTTGACCACTCATATATGCCTTCTTTAGGGACTTCTCTTGATTCTCAAAGACAACTTCAGTAATTTTCCTGAAATAGATGTCTAGCTATATAGATGTAGTTCATGCCAAGTTATTACAACATGTGTAAAATCAAACATTGTGTGAAACCCTCTGATATCCTGGGCATGGCTGATTTGAGTTTTGAAATCTGAAACAACTGAATTTTCTGGATTTTGTTAGTTTAAACTAGATCCAGCACTAACATTATTTTTTAAATGGAGTTTTGTATACTGTTAGATTTAAATAGACATTAACTTTTATTATTAGATTAGGCATTTATTGAAACATACATGTATGAGGGATTTAAGACTGGACTACTTACACCTCGTTTTTACTTGTCTGTTGATAAAACAGTCTTGAAATGCAATAGGAAAAGGAAAACAAATGACACACAAATTCTTAAGGAAAAGTAGTTTATAAGCATTTAAATATCCCAATTAGTATGTTTTTCTTCTCACTCGAACACACATACATGAGAGTAAGGTATTGCCCCTTTGTGGTGTTTTTAATTTTAAATATTTGTTTCAACAAAAAATTTAAGTAGACGTTTATGTAAATCCATACATTGAAGCTGTGGGCAGGGAAATGAGAAATGTGATGATAGTTTCTAAATGTTCAACTACTGCATTGATGGCTCATTAAACTGCCTTGGTTTAGACTGCTGTTTGCACACTAACATGAAAAAGGACACATATGAAGATGCAGTTGCTAACTGAGTAGTGTGAATAAACTAATGCTTCTAGCTTGGTTAATTTTGAATTTATTTGAGATACAGTGATATTCACAGGAAATTTTTTTCTGTTTGGGTAGGATTTTTTTTTTCAGAGAACATATTTTTTGTTACATTATTCTGTATTTTTACAGCAATATTTGTAGAAAAGTGCTTTTCAGCAAAATATAATGCTAAAATAATACATTCAATGCCAGAAATCAGCACTTTAAAAAAATTGTAGCATGTAAAATCTTAATAATATGCAAAATCTCTCAAATGTTTACACCTTTCCACTATCCCACCAGATTGTACGAGCTTGCTTTTTTACTTCCTCTGAATGCTCTGTGGGGGGTTTTTTGTGGGTTTTATTCTAATTTTTTACTGATTTTTTTTTTTTTTTTTTAAGCTTTTGGGACAAAGATTTTCATCACACATCCACTTCTTGACTTTTTTGTTTAGTTCTCTCTGTCCCCAAAGGAAGAAATAAGCTTAAAGATCAATATGAAAGTTAACATTTTGAAAGTATTATAATTAGGAATGTGATTATGATCATCCCAATTTAACTGATAATTTCCTCACAATAGATAGAATAGAATGTCACTTTTTAAATTTAGAACCAGACAGAACTTATAGTGGGTCTGATAAATCAAAACATTGGCTTTAGAATTTTTTTTTATTCTTTTGGAGCAAAATATTCTCATGATAGAATGACTAGATCCTGTGGTCTCAAGCATGTTACCTCTTTAGTAATTCTGAAAACACTTTGCTTCCTCTTGTTACAAGCTAGTCCATATTTTAGTCAAGATCAAGAATTATAAAAGGAGGATGCTCCACACATTGTAAAATGTTGTAGTGGCTTTTATGAGAAAGTCTACCTCTAAATCCAAAATACTTATGCAGAAGTCTACTGCAGAGCAGAATTCTCTGCTGATAATTGCATGCTTATATTAGTATCTTGCATGGGTAGAAAAACATATTAAAGAAAGGTTTAGTACTAGTTATGCTGTCCCCACTCTGCGAAACTCAGAAGGGTTTTGTTTTTTTCTAGGTTGTCAGGGGAAAGGAGGACAATGCTTTTAATACCGAGCATAGGACTTCTGCAAGCAGCAGTCAAATGTGTATTTTCCTTCATCAATTTCATCACCTAACTCTAATAATATTTAAATTCTCTGGCAGAAATAGTTAGGTGGTGTAGTTCTGTTTTCAGCAAAGAGTCATACATCCACCTTTAATGCTACCTGTGTAGAAATGTTATATAATATCTAAGTGTTTACTAATATGTTGTCCATACTTGAAGTCCTAAATTCAAGGCCTCTCTAATATTCAACAGCTTAATAAAAAAATGGCTTGAAATAAACCCACAAGAAAATGCTTGCACTTTTCTTTCCGGAGGTATCAGGTTTGAAATCTGGGCCTTTGCTTGTGTGATGTGTGTTTTCCATCCAGGTTTAGAGTTTAATTTGGGAGATTCTTGATTAGAGGTAAGGGAATAATTCCTTACAGGGCATTAGTACTGTGAGATTGTGTTCTGTTTTTACACCAGCAACTCTTCAGTTTTCATTAAGGTTTTGATCCCAGCTATGTCACTGTAATTACAGTGAATTTGGCAGTGACTACTGAGTTTCTTTCAGAAACTGGTATTTTTGTGACGCTGCATAAGAAACTAACAGAAATGTAAAATGCAGTTGTGTTCATAAGTTGTCTCTTAATTTTTTGTTTCTATTTAGCTGTAGAGATTTCCTCTTGCATTTTTTGTTGTGTAATACCTATCAGCCTCACAGTCTTCTAACCTGAAAATGATTGTTCTACATGCTGTTCTTTTTTTTTATTCATTTTATTTTTACATTAATATAACTTACGTTGCTGACCCACTTCCCATTATGTAAAAACCTGAAGAGAATTTGTCACTGAGGTAGGAATTCATGAAGGCTAACACTAGAGGGCAATTCAAAGCAGCCGCTTACCCCAAACGGTTACAGATGCCTGTGGCCCTGTGTTGGAAAAGCCCCAGAAGCCTATGGAGACATTCCCAGGGTCTCCCTCAGGCAAAAGCTGGTCTTTGTGATTACCCTCCTAAATCATTTATGCAACATCCTTCACATCCTTGAGTGCTCTACAGTACTAGGAGGAAGTTAAGCTTGTTCTTATGCTGTGGTGAATTAAAAGTGAAGAAACATCTTCCACAGTATCTTGCTTCACTCAGTCTTGCCACTGTCAGAAAGGAAGAACTTAGAGGTGGGGGTTGCTTGTAATTTGCTCTTGTGTGCAACATTGATACCATATTTGAAAGGGTTTGGGAGGTAAGCTAACACTGCTCTGAAACTTCAGTGCCTTTTGTTAAGTATCAAGGAAAATTGAATATGTGGTGAGTAAAATGATCCCCCAGACTTCTTATGAAATCCTGCCAAGTTATACAAATTAATAACATGTCATAACTAATGTATTTAATGAAAATAAAAATTGACAAGAACCAAATCACACCACAAGTGGGATAAGGCATCATACAGGTTCTTCGTATCCATAGTTTTATCACTGATAATACTATATATTGAGTGTATTAGAATTTAGTTTAAGTAAGATGAGCAATCAGGTGCTGTATTTTAATACTTAACTGAGGTGGAGATTTCATCTGTGTGTATTGTGCACAATTTCAGTAATTTATGTAACAGTGCATTACATAATCAATTAGTTCTCACAGTTGCAATATTCATTATAGATCGAGAGAGCATCATGTGTGCTTGTAAATAATAACCTGTAGCAATGATGCCATGGTTCTTGAAAAGCACTCAAGAACTCTTATTTTAGCAATGCAAATTCTCTCATTACACTGAAATACATGCACCCAGCCATGTAAATGATTGTGCCACAGTACGAATTTCAACACGAGCATTTTAAGAGTGTGAGTTTATAGCTACCTTATTTTATATGCATATATCATAGTATATTTTATGTGTACTTATAAAAAGCTAATATATTCTAAAAATAGCATGATTGTTTCAACACTACCAGTTTTTCAGGTACTATTATCTTTGCATTCTTTTGCACAGCTTACTGTAAATGTCAAAAACTTGTCCTTGCTTTAACTCATCTCAAGTTGGTTTTTTTTACAAAGCATACTTTCTTCCATTCACCCTGTCAGTGCCACAGATTACTAGAAATACTGCAATGCTTTGTTCCAGTAAATATTTACACCTGTTTTCTGCAGGTCTGAGCAGCAACTCCAGGGCTATTTGAGAGTATGTAATCTATTGGCAGTGATGTGCCCAACCTTAATCAGTAGTGGAGCTTTTGGAAGAGTGTGTCATCATCACACAGTATATAGTGCAACAGTGACTGACCTTGATGAATCAGTGAAAGAAGAAAATAGTTAATTTGCAAAATGCAGTGGGCGGGAAGCCGTGGAATTTAACCCACTGAAGTTAGATTCTCTGGGGTTTAGGAGATGTTGGGGGTGGGGAGGGGGTCAGGGCAGTAGTATTGAAGAATTTGCTGGCAATTCTGTACACAGTGATAGAGGTCTTAATCACAGACATGAGCTCTCATGGTTTTGAGAATGTGAATATTTATACCAAATCTAGCTGAATATACCAGTGCTTAAACCAAGTGTACATATAAGGTTTTGAGGAACTGACTGAAGTCTTTTGCAGGTAAAAACACTGCCAATTTAAGACTAAGCATTTTCATGACAGCATGACTTCTGTGTCTCTCTTTATTTTTCCTTTTTACCAGCTTTATTTTTTTACCCTAAATCCAAAGAGAATTTCTGCTCTTAAGTAACATGAAGGCTGCCTTCTGAATTTTAATTGAACAAAGCAAGAACAAATGTGTAACAGCAATGTGCAGACCAGTATTGCAATACTGGTCTGTTCTATCTTTAAGCAGGTGGTTTCATGTGGCAGGCTGGAAGAGAGACTTTTTTTTCTTCCCAGCTTTTGACAAAAAGATGACGCATATGTCTCAGAATTAGAAGGGGAAATCTGCCAGTTTGCATCAGTTCCTTAACTTGTGGGCTGCTATTCACCACAAGGAAAATCAGTATACTCGCACCAGTGCTTCTTGAGAGATGAGGAGTAATCATTTCTTTCAGAAAGTGTGGGATGGCTGGAGTAGGCCTTTTGTTTGTTACACCAGGCTTTTCCTATAATAAGAGGATTTTTTTTGATTGTTTAAAATTTTTAGGAAGAAAAAAACATAACCTTGTTGAATCCTACATTTAATGTTTAAAATGGGAATCAGACATACTGCAGCTTAATGCAGAGTAAAAGCAAAGGATTTTATTTTCTTTTGAAAATTTACTACTTCTGTTTTGTTGGTACTGAAACTCAAAACCACTGGAGATCTCCACAGTCTAAAGGTAAGTTAGGTTTTTTTTAATTATTATTTTTTAACCTAATTTCACATCTCTGAATCTCCAGTTTCAGCTTTTAAGTCAGTCAGCAGAATTTTAAAAAACCCAAACCATTAAATACAGTAACTTGGAGGGCAGAAGTAATTTGTTTTGAAGGGGAATATAATCTCTTGAAGTAAGAAGGATCTAATTTTCAAAGTGGCAAAAAAAGATAATGCACCACTTGGTGATAATTCTGATCCTTTCTTACAGTTTGGTGTTAGGATGGAGAGAGACTTTCAGTACTGATATTTCTCAAAGAACATGCTGTCTGCTAGCCTTTCATTTTAAAATAAGACAATTAATAATTGTTTAGAGCTTAATGGCTGTTCTGGTTTATTGACGTGCATTAGATGGTTTGATAGGGCTGAGAGCACAATTTCACTTATATTTTTTTTTTTTTTTTTGCTACTAGTTTGCTTTAGGTATTGGCTTATACATTTTTTTTTCTTACTATATTAACTTCCAGTTAATTCAGCATGGTTTTACTTTAAACCTGTTAGTGAAATCTAGCTTAATATAAAGCCATAAGAGACACACATCATCCTCATCTTTTTCCCTTTTTTTTGTGTGCATAAAGTTCTTTTCATTTGGCAAAACTATTATTGTTTTGAAAGAACATATCCCAAGTGAAGTTCACTTTTTAGCTGGAAAAATGAACTTTGCTGATTAGCAGTCTGTATCAGTCCTAGAAAGCACTGTTTTATTTTGCATTAGTTCTATGAGTAGTGAGTCTCACTCATAGGAGCACTGGGGAATCAACACACAAACTGTTTTAAAAGGGAGTATGTGCATCTGTGTGTTAGATGTCATCTCTTACATGAATACTTCAGAAGGGTGGGGGAAAGATTAAAACAGCCTTTTGAGTTGCTGCTCCTGCTTATTTTTTCAGCTGCCATTGAATAAATAGCAAAGTAGATCTTATGACTAAGAATCTGCACCCCTTAATAATCAGTTATTAAGGACGCTTGATATTTTTGGTGAAGTGACTAGTTAAATAATGAAGTCACAGAAATACAGCAAAGGATTGGAAAGTGTAGCAATTACTAGGTGATGTTCCTCTTTTGTCAACTAGTGAGTTCCTTTTAACAGTTTAGTTGATTTCTTGTAACAGCTCAGTCTCACCTTTCGTGAGTCACGCCCTTGTCTTGCAATTTACAGAATTCATGTAGGGATGATGTAAAGAGAAAGACAAATTTACTGTCTGAGACAGAAGGCAGACTGACAAAAAGCAACTTCTTTCAGGACACGAATAGCTCTTTGTTCTGTGCCCTTGATCTTTTTGTGCTTTGACCCTTATTTTATAACATTGTCACTCTGACCCTAAATCTTTGGAAGCAGACATGCAGCAAATTTATCCCTTTACAAGTGGGGTTGCATTCTGAGTCACAGGCCTGGTTTTTGTCTTTGGGCATTATAGTTCCATATAGTGCTGAGATGTAACAGAAAAAACTTCAGATTTGTGGGTTTGTGTTGTACCAGTAGCATTATTTGCCTATCAGGGCAATTAATTATTTTAACCTATTGCTAGGCTACTGTCCTATGATTTATTATTATTTACCAGTTTCAGATATGATAGCAACTAGGAAGGAAATCTGGTTAATGCTAATTTATTTTTTTATTTTCCACTTTCCCACCAGTACTTTGAAACTGATCCTGTGCATAGACCACCTACCAGGGTTCCTGCAGAATGCTGCTTGAGTGTGAAGTATTCTGCTGAGGTCAAGAAACGCTTTGCTTTATGTTACAGGGATAGAGGATTTAAACAGCAATACCTGCATGGCTTTTTCATAAATGACTGGCTGCTGTCTCAGAAGAACACTAAATTTTACCCTGCACCTGTGACTGGACTGAGAAACTGTTAGAGGAGCATTTAATAAAACAAATTTATCTTTTTTTTTTTTAAAAACCTCTTTTTAAAAGGCAAGAAAATAATTAAAAGAAAACCAATAGTAAGTTTATATGGTTTGGTTTTCTGTGGGGTTTTTTTTAATTATTATTTTTTAAAAATCAAACATATTTAAGGAGAGCCATTTTCCCCTATCTTTTCTTCATGAACCTGGTATATATTGTATGGTTATTGTTATTTGGAGGATTGTTCCACTTTCAGCAACAGTTCTGTATACCTCAGGTTTTCTAAACTTGAATTACAACCATAGGGTAATCTCTTTTGAAGGTAATAATGTAATAATCTAAGGACAGGTGAACTGGAGAGCTTGTAAAAACATATCTGTATTTTATTTTTTCAAAATTTGAAGATCTATAATTTTTTTTGAAATACTAATATAGAAACAGAAGATTTATTTTAAGACAGACCTGGCTTTCTGTTTTGTAGATCCACTAATCTGAGTATTAAAAAATTTTTGTGATAAAATTGAGGGGAATTTAACATTCTAATTTTCACTATAATGAAATATAAAACTTACTTAGTAGAACTTAGAAAATAACTTCTTCATTTTTCTTAATTTTGTATGTATGTTTTCAAGCAGAAAGAATGCTAGGGCAGATTGAAAGTGTTCACACAGATTTCTTCCTGTGTGCATGCCAAAGGTGCAGGGAAGACAGATTTCTAGAAGTTGCGTGCAAGCTACAGCAGCGCAATCAAGAGGATTCTGGAAAGCTTTGTGGAAATACAACTTGTGCAAATTTTGTTAGAACCCAGAGCTTGTTACACTTTACAAGTTCCCTGTAAAATATTTCATGTAGCAGTCTAGTTAATGCATCAGCATCTGACAAAACACTTTTTAGAAGCTGGGAAAAGAGGTGGGAGGAGTTAGTCTTATTGCATTTTATTTTTAAGCTAGAGTTGATACTAGAATATACTGATAATATACTAAACTATCTGTTGATAGTACTTGTGTGTTGTATCTTAGCTTTGCCTTCTAGCCAGCAAGTGATAAAAACTGACATCCTGAACTTGTTCAAGTCAGAACTGACTACCTTGTAGTTTCTTGCCTTCCACATAAACGCACTACACTTGGGTTGCTATTCCTTGCTCTGGTAGAATGCTCCAGTAGAAGCATCCGTATTACAGCACCAAAGCAAGTGTCTTTGCTTTGATTTGGTTTGTTGTGACTGCAAGAGGGGGGGGGGGGGGGGGAGGGAGCTGTGGGGAGTCCGCATCTCATACAAACAAATGAAAGTCAAGCTGGTATAAGCAGGGGTTGCAGTGCTGAGATGAAGTAGAAAGGCTGTGAAACTGAAATTGATGCTGATATGCCATAACTGTACTTCTAAATTTCCAGCATATTGTAGTGCTGAATTTCTTAATTATTTTACTTCCTGATCTTTATTTTTAGCTAGCTTTACTGTCTTATGTTTATCTTATGCAGTAGTCCTCCAGCTAGTCTAAACATGTTTGTTCATGGACCTTGGGGAGGTGGCTGGACACATGATATAGATTCTCCAAATTTAGTAACAGTAGATTTCAGTAATCAGCACTTATCTGCTTAACTATCATGCTGAATATTTTACATTGCAAACAACTTGTGTAGCTCCCCTAGTCTTTTACTGTGGTTACTTGGGGAATGTTGTTGATGCGATCAGGAAATAGTTAACAGATAATTCCTTTTGTTGGTTTGGGTTTTTTGGTCAAAGTTTGGGTATTTGACCCTACCTATAATTTAAAACCAAACTCCAAGTTACTACTACTACTTAGCTCTGTTCAAATATACATCTTCAAGTTGAGAAAAGCATTAGTCATGCCTTAGTCTTAGAAACATTATGTTGCTTGGTAGAAGGTATAGGAAGATCTGTTCTACATGGAGAAATGTGTATGAGTTTGATCCTGAATGAATTCTCCTTTTTAAGGTAAGGTGGGGCATATTTTTTAATTAAATGACTTCAATTCATCAAAAAAAAAAAAAAAAACCAACCCTTAACCTCAGAACTAACCCTAGAACAGAATTGCCAGTTCAGAGATTGTTTTTTAGAACTATGGTCTTAAACACAACTTAAAAATCTTACTGTTAATTCAGGAGAATCACGATTAAGGTGTATAGTTTATTCTCTTAATTATTCTTTTGCAACCACTGGCCTTGATCAACTAAGGTGAGTGAATTAACTAGGTTATACTTGAACTACATCATAATGTAATAGTAGTCAGAAGTACACCAATACCTTTATATTTCTGGGGAGTCTTCTCTCCTTTTTGAAATATATGCCTGTTGCTTTAAAAGCTGCTGGCACAAAGATTTAGGAGAAAAGAGGGTTCCTTAACAAAAGCAACCAGAAGGCTGGAGTAAAATAATATACTTTTAAGTATAAGTTTTAAGAATGAGCAGGAGTTATAAATTCCAGTGTATTTGCAGCATAAATATTACAGTGTTGAGTAAGCATTAGGACAAAAAAAAAGTGAAAGTAATGTTGTTTAAACTGTAGGGGGGAGGGGGGAGTTAAAGGTGTATTAGCATAGAGCCACATACACTTAAATCTTAACAGCTGTGTTGTTGGAGAATAGAAGTGCTTGGATTTTTAGTAGTGAGCTGAGATTCTCTTATTCTGTCTCTTATCCAGATTAATTTTTTTTCAATAAAACAAACATACCCCCTATATTAAAATGTGCAGCAAGGGTTGAACTGCCAGTGTGTTTATTCATAGTGGATGGTTTGTTGGTGGCACTGAACTGAGCTTTTAGAGGAGAACTTTGCAATTCACCAGCAGTTGTCAAAAAAGCTATCACTGCACAGCGTCCTCTCTAACATATGAGTGATTTACTCTCTTCATGAAATGTACAGCAGAGGAGATGATTGTCCCTACTTCATACTGTGCCATCTGAGTGCAAACCCTGTTCAATTCCAGTTTAAACTAGGAAGCTAAACTGGAAAAACAGATAATGGAGATGTACTCTGATGTTTGTGTTATGGGGGAGAGTTTCATTGATAGAGACAAGTAATGTAATGCTTTAGACTGTAAACACTGAAGAATATTTCAGTGTCTTTCACCTTCAGATTTCTAATTTTAAACTGAATTGGGGTTGGGAAAGGGTCACAATGATGCTGAAGCAATAGTTTTGCTTCTTTAGTAGGTCTGTGTTGCTTTGCATTAATGGGTAAGTAACTCAAGGAATAGAATATATTTCACAGAATGATTTGGACTGGAAGGGAACTCAAATATCATCTAGTTTTAACCCTCTGCCAGGGGCAAGGCCACATCTAACCTGACCATGTTGCCCAGAACCTCATCCAGCCTGGCCTTGAACATTTCCAGGGAGGTGGCATCCATGACCTCTTTGGGCAGCCTGTTCCGGGTTCCACCCTTAGTCTTCTTCCTTTCATCTTTTTCCTGTTCAACTCCTTATCTCATATACAATGTCATCGCTTTTACAGATAAAATATCTTTCTGATAGAAAAAAAGAAAGTAAACATCTGTGATTCTGTGCCTGACAGTTTTTGTAGTTAAATAGTAAAAGGAAAAAAAAAAATCTGAACTGCCACCCCCAAAACCATGAAATTCCTCACCACAGTCCTTTAATATTAATTAATCCTGTGAGATTTAGTGTTCATGTTTTTGAGTGGGGGTGAGGGTGGAATTACCTGCAAGTTGTCTCACTAATGTGCTTTCTGTAGAAAATAGCATAATCGTTCAAAGTCTTTGTTTAACAGAGTGTGGAGTTTTTCACTTCAGAGAGATTTACTTATGCAATAGTTAAAAAAATACCCATGCTTAGGCTAGGAGCTAAAAACAACTCAGCAGTTGAAATGTTGGTTTAAACTCACCTAATCTACAAATAATTTGGCCCAAATGTAGAAATGTACTTTCAAAGGTATTAAATATTGCTGCTATCTTTTTATTGAAATCATTTCCTTGCAGGTAAATCTGCAAGTAAGATGCAGAATTTTCTTTTCCAGCAGAATGTCTTTCTTACTCTTTTCTCATAAAAGTTTAAGTACATCTTTTGCCGCTGGCTGATGTTGTTGCTTGCATCTCTCTTTACCTTTGCCTTCTATATGATGTGCATATACAGTGGGGATTTTTCTTGAGCTCTTCCCCTCTTGGGTTATGCCTAGCACAGTTCCTTCAAGTAGTAGACCAACTGTCTGCATTGCATTCGTGTTTTACTTTGCCAAAATACTGGGAAAGTTGTGCCTATATAGCGTACTTTGCCTTATTTTAGCTGTTCTATTTAGAGAACAAACACACATAGGTAGTAAGGAGGAGGGGGGGAAGTGTAAATATAGTCGTGTGTGTTTGTGTGTAAAATATACCAGAAATGGCTCTTTTATGCAGTTCCTATAGTGACATAAAAACCTCAGTGTTGCTGCAGCTACCTGTAAACTTACAGTAACAAATCTCGCTTTAATTGGAACCTTTGTAGCAACCAACCCTTCTAGCACAGATTGTCCTGCAGTAAAGGACAATCTCTGCTAAGGACTAAGTTATTGTAAGAGCAAAAACAGGAAGGGAGAAAAGGAAAACTCACTAAACTTTCCCCCTCTGTGGACTGCCAGACTCCTCCTGTGCTTACATATAGCCCTGTTCATTTATAGAAGCTTCCTTTATAAACTGACTAGAAGGCTCTTCGTGATCAAATGAAGTGCTTGTGTGCATGTTGTCTAAGTAGTTTTTTGTCTTAATTCACTATAGAAACATAAAAGTGTGTAATTTATGTTATCTGGAGAGCTACTAAAAGAACTGCACACACTTACAAATGCTGGCATACTTCAGTATAAGAAAACCTGTCCGAGATGTGAACAGAGTCTGTTTCCTACCTCTTCAAGTATCGTGGTCATTTTAGGCTGGGAGCAGACAAATGCACCTAGTAACAGGTAAGATAAAACCTCATGCAGTTGTTATCATCTTTTTTTCCCCTGAAATTGATAAAGAAGCACTTGTAAATCTGTTTGCCCAAAAATGCTGGTGAGGTTAACCTGTAGAGGTTACAAATCACTTGAAGATCAACATGGTATTTACAGAAGCTTATTTTGAAATTAGTTTATTCTCTCATCTATAAAAGATGAGGTTTGTTTTGCTTTGTTTTGGGGGTTTTTCACATCAGAGGCAACTTGTTTTGTTTTGAAGTAAACGTTTGCATAATCTAGTTCCTCTAATCAGACACAGTTGTCCATTTCCTGGTTCGTGACCCACTAAGGTACTATGCACAGTTGACAGTGAAGCCTAGAGCTGCACTCCAAATAAAGGCCACTTTGGCAGAGGACAAATGTTTTATAAACATCTCGTGGTTTATTAATACAGCTAATGTCAGAAAACCACTTATCAATGAGAAAACACTGTGCTCAGCTTTCAGTGCGTGGTTTTAGTTCCTTGAAGTACGGTAGACACCTTGGCATAACGTAGCAGCACATAATGGTTTGTGGGTTTTGAAAAGGTGCAGGCCATATTGTGCTGCCTCAAAAATACAAGGATTTCATCTTCCTGAAGAGAAACATCGCTTATGAATTAGTCAGTCTTGGGATGCTGATGTCTGTCATACTTTAGCAGCACGTAAATATTGGTGTTAAGACTGTAAATATCTCCAGTATTAACTGTGCTGCTGAAGTAAGGCTAGCCACTTCTGCATGTGAGTCGTGAACAAGGACTTTTCATATATTTGTTGATGCCTTTTTGTTGTAAGAAATTACATGCTGATTGCTTATAAGTGCTTTCTTCACTTGTACTTGCATTTTTATCTATTCAAGGACAATACTTAGGATTTCATTGTATCTGATGGTAAATATAGAATAGACATGTATATAAACTGTGAATGATTTGATTTATATGAAAGCTGAATTCCTTAAAGGAGCCATCTCAAGCTACACCTGTCTAACAAGGCTTTGGTAAGTGTGCTTATATATATATTTTTTTAAAATGTCAGTGGTGTTACTTTAGAAATCAGCATTTCTTTTTAAAAACTCTTAAAGCTGCGTGTTCATTTTTACAGCATTTTCTGAATTAACGGAACCGGGAATGTTTTTGTGATTTTTAGCAAAGGAGGCACATAAAGTGTCCTCCAAAATTTTGAACAGAACTTATTAAACATTTTATTTCTTAAACCACTCTGTCACTTAAATAACAGAATAGTTTGGTTAGGAACCAAAGATGATGGTGGAACATTACAACTTGCTTTCTTAAATATACTTGGGTCTTTACAGATGACACTTCAAATAAATGCCAATAAATTCACTCCTTTTTAACTTTGCAGAAGGAATAGAAGATGCCTTCACAAAGACTCTTAAGCTTTTGTAGTGTACTGTTTTCTTCAAATGGTTGTTAAACATCTTTTGTTGAAAAATAATACGAAAATACAATTTTAGAGTGAGACAGCCCAATGATGTGGTAACATATACGAAATGCTTGAACACTTCAATTAGTTCTGTTTTAGGTATTACATTAGACCTGGGGAAAATAAAATTTTAAATTCCTGGTAGGCTCAAAACACCTTTTCTTTTGAGGGGTGGAAGAAAACATATTTGTCAGATGGTTTAGGTATCATTAAATCAGCCTACGTATTGATTACTCAAATTTGATTTAGAAAGTGTAACAACATGCTCTGGATAAAAGTTTAAACTGTGTATCTGACTGTATTTGCTAACTTTTTAATTTCCCATTGAGATGTTTCTTTTGCAGGGGAATCTTTCATTGAGGTGAATGAAACCACTATAGTGAGACTGGAAATCACTTGGGCTCCTTTCCTTTTAAAAGCTGCATGCAAGCACTATGTGGTGAGTCAAACGTAGACTAATGGTTATGTAAATGGCACTAATTTTAGATACAGTCAAGATCTGGAAGTGTTTCCTTTTAGATTTTATTTTCTTCAGCATCATGACTTGGTATCACTTGTTAATCTCACTGTATTAGCCCTGTTATATTTTACCGTTAAAATACACACACCTTCTTCAAATAAGTGCTCACAGATTCAAGTCATACAGATTTTTTTTGAAATGCAAGGAGAAAAGGTGATCTGCACTGGGTATTTGTTTTGATTTCAGGATTCATAGGCCTGTCACTGGTGCAGTTGCACAGGTACAAGCATGTAGATGAATGAGTCCAAGTTGTTTAATAATGCAGCTCTATGAATTCTAAGCATATATAATCTCACCCTGCTGTATGTGATGGTAGCAATTATGCTTCTTTCCTCTCTGCCTTTGCTATGAATTTGAACTGGTGAGATTACTGGTAGCTAAAATTTCCAGTTTAATTCAGATCTGAGCAGTTTTCAATAGTAAAGCTATGAAGTATTAGAGAACTTTTTTCATAAAGTACACACTTCTGTGTTTACTTGTACCTACTACACTTTGATTACTCTGAGGAAAAAAAAAAGCAGCCTCAGAGCTGGTTTAGCTTTATTGCTGAAGCTTCTGTAAGTAGCACTACGTTATACTTGCTTATCTGTAACTGCTTAATGCTAAAGACCTGCACATACAATTCAGCCATTTTGAAAACTTAGAAATGCTGGGAAAGACCAGACTGTGGGTTATAAAAGAAAAAGACCTTACTCTTGTATTCCCTTCCTTTAAAGGTCACTGGTTTTTGTTAGCACACTGCAGGCTGTAGTGCTTGCAGATGGCCATCTGTCCTGTTACTCTTGTAGCTCCATATTTTGGATGTATTGAGGCTTATTTCTGGGACTTCTGAGTGGATGTGAAGATAAAGAGCGTATCAGAAAGCTCTGAAAGCATGCAGTAAGTAAGTCTTTTCATGTACCTCTGTCAAGTCCAGTGACCGAACTGGTAGTTCTTGACTACTTCATTGTGCCAGTGTAGGCCTTTGTGTGAATAGTAAAACCATGCAAATGCCTGTAACTGGTATAAGGTAGGGGGGTGGGAAGAAGCAGAAGGGAAAGTTGGTCTGCCTTGTTTGGTGGCCCTTGCAGCTTATGGTGGTTTAGAGACAAAGTGAAAATACAGTCTGAGCTGAGGAGCAAAAGTTCCTGTCTGGATAAGAAAATGACTTAAAGTGCTTGGGAAGGTCTGTTGAAATTGTTCGATTCCTAAACCTTTGAAAAGATTGCTGTATTTCTCACATTTACAGTTGCTTTAAATATTAGCAACCATATTTTCCAGGTTTTTACTTGCCTGGGCAGTGCCACAGCCCATGGCTGAGTGGAACTACCATCTGCACTGCAGCTCAAGGGTCTGAAGGATTGTGCCTGATATAAGATAGGAAGGTTCACTGTTTTCAGTTCAGGTGCTTATAGCACAGGGAGAAAGATGCTTAATGCTTATGAAAGGGAAAGAAAAGATAGACCTGCTTGGATACCAACTAAGTTTAGTAGCTTCATAGGAGTGAAGACAACTATGGAGAGGAGCATGTCTAAGAAAAATGATGTTGAAAGGCATAAGGTGACCCCTCATAGGGAAAGGATAGATCTGGTGAACTGGAAAACTGAAAGTATTGGGACAGGTTGAGCAAAGATTTTTGTATTTGTTTGTTTCCTGAAATAAGAAGCAGCAGTAGCCTGACAGAAAGGATCTGGTCTGAGGGCAAAAAGTTAGGCTTAGGAAGAGAGTCTTGCACAACTCCGATCATTCCTAACATTTACTAGAGCTCTGCCCTTCAGACCCAGATGGGAATGCTGACTATGAAGCAAGAGCTTTTGCCTACATCTGTGAAATCATTTCATCCCCCTTACTGTGTTCCCCATGGAAGAGGAAAACCTTATTAGTGCTCTCAGCTACTTCATGGCATTTGGTCCTAAAAAGGAATACCAAAACAACTGAGTAGATGAGATTGAAGGGGCTTCTGGAGATTAACTGGTTCAAGCAATCATCAGGAAGAGCAGGGCTTTTGTTTTAGGGCTGTGGCCAGTCAGGTTTTGAGTATCTTCAAGGGTGAAGACTTTGCAACCTGTTTTGTTCAGCTAGGTATTATTTTTTATCTTTCATTTTGTGTCTGTTGCCTCCTCTCACTGCATCTCAGAAGAGCCTAGCTGAGTTATTTACTTTCCCTTACCCCCTGCAGCAGGCATTTATAAACTTTGATAAGATCACACACACATACACAAGCCTTCTCCAGGCTGGAGTCCCAGCTTTCTTTTTCCTGTCTTCATGTGAAAGACTGTCTCACAGTCTTTGTGAAAGTAAATAAAATGTTTCAGCTAAGATGAAAACTGGAACTCGAAGGAGGAGTGCTTTCTTAGGGCTGGGGAAAAGCAAAACACAGCCGATTAATTGTAAAAACTGTAAAAAGAATGAGAAGATCACAAAATTAAACTCGAAGGAGTTAGATAACTCCACCTTTTAAGATTCTGTAATCTTCATTTGCCCCCTTGTGTTAGTGTACTATGAAGCAATCTTGATGATATACACGATATCAAACCTACTGGTAGGATTGTCCTGGTGGGGTGCCAAGACAGGAAAGATTTGAGGGCTGTGCAAGCAACAACGAAGCCTGATGCTGCTATACTTGCAGCAGAAATTAATAGAAAAGTCAAGTAGACAAAGGAATAACTGTCTGCAAGTAGAGGAGAACATGTCTTCATGGTTATGTCAAATGAGAATTCCTACAAATTGGATGCAATATTAATTCTGCCTTCATTCTTATATGGTGTTAAGCAGGTTACCAGGCCATTGTTTAGGTAGTACTTGTATTCCTCACTTCAGAAGTGCCTCTTAAGAGTTGTCATTGCAATTGAAATAGTAATGTAGTATCACAGAATTGTTGAGGCTGGAAACGACTTCTGATATCATCAAGGCAAGCCCATGACCTAATCACCACATCAGCAAGACCAGGGCACTAAGGACCACGTCCAGGCTTTTCTTAAACACCTCCAGGGATGGGGACTCCACCACTTCCCTGGGCAGTCCATTCCAGCGTATGAGCAGCCTTTCTGTGAGAAGGGGCTTCCTAACATCCAACCTAAGCCTGCCCTGGTGCAGCTTTAGGCCCTGCCCTCTCATCCTATCACCAGTTGCCTGTCAGAAGAGCCTGAACCCCACCTGTCTAAAACTTTCCTGCAGGTAGTTAGAGAGAGAGTGATAAGGCTCCCCCCTGAGTCTCCTCCAGGCTAAACACCCCCAGCTCCTTCAGCCTCATCAGACTTTCCCTCCAGTGCCTTCCCCAGCCTCCTTGCTCTCCTCTAGACCCACTCCAGCCCCTCAATCTCTTTTTTGAAGTGAGGGGACCATGACTACCGCCAGTACTCTAAAGGAGGCCTCAGTAGTGCCCCGTCCAGGGGGGGAATTATGTCCATAATCCTGCTGACCACTATTGCTGATCCAACCCAGGATGCCATTGGCCTTCTGTGCCACCTGGGCACCCTGCTGGCTCCTGTTCAGGTGGTTGTCAACCAGTGCTGCCAGGTCCCTCTCTGCCAGGCCACTTTCTAGCCACTCATCCTCTAGCCTGTAGCTCTTCAGGGGGCTATTGTAGCCAAAATATAGGACTCTGCATTTGGCCCTGTTAAACCTCATCCTGTTGGCCTCTGCCCATTGACTCAGCCTGTCCAGTGTTCAGTCTTTTGAAAGTCTTCTGTCATCTTAAAGAAGTTCCCTCAAACTATGGCCTATATACCTACATGTCACATTTAAAATAGGGTAATAGACACCTTGAAGGGATGTTGAGTTCTTTGTGTTCAAAAAACCCACTTCTGTTTCATAGCTGTACTACAGTAATGCATTGAGGAATTTTCTATTACTTTAACTATAATCTCAGAGGAATATTGTGTCTAGTTCCTGGCACCTCAGGTCCAGAAGGACGCAACTGCTTGATAGAGTCTAATGCAGAGCCACAAAGATGATGGCGTGGAGCATCTCCCTGATGAGGAAAGGCTGAGGGAGTTGGGTCTCTTGAGTGTGGAGAAAAGGAGACTGAGGAGTGACCTCATCAGTATTGATCAATATAGAAAGGGTGAGTGTCCAGAGGAAGGAGGCAGGCTCTGCTCAGCAGCACCCAATGATAGGACAAGGGGCAACAGATGTCAGCTGGAACAGAGGAGGTTCCACATAAAGATGAGAAGAAACTTCTTCCCAGTGAGGGTGACAGAGCACTGGAAGTGACTGCTCGGGAAGGTTGGGGAGTCTCCTTCTCTGGAGACCTTTAAATCCCACCTGGCCATGTTCCTCTGCAACTGGATCTAGGGGATCTTGCTGTGGCAGGGGATTGGACTGGATGATCTTCGGAGGTCCCTTCCAATCGCTAACACTCTGTGACTTACACCTTTTGTATTTAGACTTCCAATTTCAAAAGGTGTTTTCTTACATATTGAGGGAACTCTTTACTGCTCGTGTTGTTACCTGATTAGGAATGTTTGAAATTTGAGAAGTTTAAGCTGCCTTGCATGTTTTGCATCACCACCTTCTGTCACCGAAGTCACAAGAACTGATAGTTTGGTATTGAAAGTGGTGAGCTACTGTTTTACCACAGTCTAACTTGAAGCAGAATAGCAATTCATTTTAAACTGTTTGTTTGTTTAATGTTTCTTCAGATACATCCACATAAGGAGATTAAATAATTTATCTAGAGTGCCCAGATGAACCTTGAGAGGCTCAACAAGGCCAAGTGCTGTGTCTTGCACCTGGGCTAGGGTAACCAGCATTATCAGTACTGGCTGGGAGAGGATCTACTGGAGAGCAGTCCAGTGGAAAGGGATTTGGGGGTGCTGGTGCATGCAAAACTAGCCATGAACCAGCAGTGTACAGTCACAGCCCAGACGGCCAATCCCATTCTGGGGCTAAGTGATCCCAACTGCAGCTAAGTGATTCTGCTCCTCTACTCTGCCCTGGTGAGACCTCACCTGGAATATTTTGTCCAGTTCTGGAGCCCCCAGCGCATGAAAGATGTAGACATAGTGAAGCGTGTCCAGAGGAGGCCACCAAAATGATCAGGTGGATGGAGTGTCTCTCCTATGAAGACAGGCTGAGAAAGTTGCAGCTGTTCAGCCTGGAGAAGAGAAGGCTCTGTGAGT
>VZRI01002906.1:71428-83978 GCA_013397515.1 Upupa epops
CCTTATCACTCTCTGTAACTACCTGAAGGGAAGTTGGATGTGTAGCCTCATGGTGAGCTGTTACATGAGGTCCGGGTGAAGCACATAGAATCACAGAATCATTAGGGATCAGAAGGGACCTTGAAAGATCCTCCAGTCCAACCCCCCTGCCACAGCAGGATCACCCAGACCAAGTCACACAGGAACACAGCCAGGCGGGGCTGGAACATCTCCAGAGGAGATTCTACAACCCCCCTGGGCAGCCTGTTCCAGTGCTCTGGGACCCTCCCTGTGAAGAAGGTCCTGCTGAGATTGATGGGGAACCTCCTCTGTTCCAGCTGGCACCCACTGCCCCTTGTCCTATCCCCAGATGACCTTGAGAAGAGCCTGGCTCTGTCCTCCTGACACTCACCCCTCATAGAGCCAAGAGCCATTAACGTCTGCTGTGTCACTCAAGTGCTGCCATCAGCCATCTCACCTCACTCTGACAGGCTTTCCAACACAGACAGAACCCTGCACCAGGCTAGGCTGAAAGCAACCTCCACAGAACATCCAGTCCAACCTTTTGTAGGAAAGGGAGCCCAGGTGGGAGGTTACCTAGCACCCTGACCACTGCATCTTGAACACCTCCAGGACAGAGACTCCACCACACACCTGGGTAGGCTGTTCCAGTGAGTGATGGTTCTTGCTGTAAGAAATGTCTTACAGAAGAACATGCTGAGACAAAACGAATTCAAAGCATCCACTCTTACATTCTTCAACATCTGTTACACTAATATAACCTGTGGTCACATAATGTTATTCTCTACCCAGAAAGCTCTAGAACAAGATCTCACTGCTGCTGCTGAACCCGTATCAGTGGTAGCAAATGAAAACCGGTGTCTGGCAGGAGCACCACCAGTCTGGGAAGATGCATTTCACTGACGTTCCGAAGGGTGAGGAGCAGGTAGGAAACTCCCTACAGCCACCTCCATTTGAAAGTGCTGCACATAAAGAAACTCACATTTTAAAGGTAATGAAAAGCCAAGTGTAGTTAGTCAGCCCAGAAGGCCCCAGTGAGCTCCACTTGGCTGCTGACAGCTCTGGCATGGTGATGTTTTTATCAACAATGGAAGTCAGCTTCAAATACTGGACCTGGGAGGTTACTGCTACCTTCCTTCCCTGCCTTGAAGGAAGCACCAGAGATCCTTCATTGGTAAGGCCCCAGGAACTTGCCTTTCCTGGTAGCTGAGCTCATTTTGGCTCTGTGCAGGACTAGCATCCACGAGGCTGTTAGAGCCGCTGCTGCCTAGCCTTCCTCCTAAACATGGTTTGCACTTAACATCCAGAAACCCTCTATCCTGTTTCACGTAGAATCATGCTGGTGCTTCCATCTGAAGGCCTATTTGTCACATCCTTATCCTTTTGATAGTTTTAATACCTATCTGGACCTTCATTAACAATGATCTTTATCAGTTAATTCTCAGCTGCTCTTCATCAGCTTAATGCCTTTGGAGTAGGAGGACGGAGGAGGATCCTACAAGACACAGTAACGTGTTAGTTCATGGCCGCTAGTTGTGGCTCCACTGAAGTGCTTTCTCACATCTGGAGTCAGAGGGCAGTAAAGCTCGGGACGTTTATGTTATGCTGCTTTCAGCTGATTGCAAGAATCAGCATGCGTGTCTCTTTTGAAAGTAGAAGCAGTGTTCACACTGTCTGCATCCCTCCTCCAGCCCCTTCTCCAAACCATCGGGATGGCAGTCCTGTCAAGCTGCTATTCCTTCATCTATTAGCCCGGTATTTCAAATCTCTTTGCAGATTAGCACGGGCTTCTAGAAGGAAGGGCTAATGCGTTGTGAGCCTTAATATAACAGTGAGCCACAGGCAGAAACAAAACCCACCCTTTGGAAACGCTGGCTCCTGGTCCACAAACTCAGTACTGACCCTGTGGTTCTTTTCCTTCGCTCAGTTGAGAAGGGTGGAGCAGTGAGAGGCAGGAAAGCTCTTTTTTTCCAAACACTTGGGGAAAAGGAGTAATCTGTTGGTTTGTAACTTCCCTCAACAGTCACCTTTTCAAACAAGCAAACAAAACAAAAGCAACCCAGGCGGCTACTCGCGTTGGCACATCCCTCTTCCACCTTCAGAGGACGACAGGAAAAGCTTTTACTTCCCTTTCTGCACTTGGCTTCTCTTTGCCTGCGCTAGCCCGGAGATCCCTGAGGCGGGACTCATGGTGATGGTGAGGCCTGCTGGCCTCTGCATCCTTTCAAAGCTGTAGCATTCAATTTTTTCTTCACTGGAGACCGTCCTTGTGCTTACGAGGCGAAAGCCATCTTTGAGTAAGGTATCCAGCAGCAGGCCTAGCACATTGGTGCCGTTAATCAGCTTCCTATTATCAGGCTTTATGGAAACATACCTGAAACCAGAAACAAAGGAGCAACAACAACGTCATTACTTCTCAAAGGACCAACTCCTACCTTTTTAAAGGACGAAGCGGGCCCTCAGATTCTGCAGGTCTGCACAGTTGCACAGGCTGACAGCACCCAAGGTTCCAAGTACTGTTTTTCTCTCTCTGGGAGCTGTTTAATTCTTTCCTTCCACTGGAAGAACAGTCCGTCCAGTTACATGGTGGGGAAGAACTCCCTCCACCCCCCACCATCAAAACTGACTTCCTAAGGGAAAGCTGCAGCTTTCTCCATCGCATTTTGTTTAACAGAGGGAGAAGTGAATTACACGCTCCACACAAGGCTGCAAGTCTGTAATAGAATCATAGAGCTGCTCAGGCTGGAAAAGACCTTTAACATCCCCAAGTCCAGCAATTAACTCTACCAGAACCCTGTTCCTAAGCTCCAGACCTACACGACTTTTAAACACATCCGGGGGTGGCAACTCAACCCCTCCCTGGGCAGCCTGTGCCAGTGCCTGAGGGCCTTTTCAATGAAGCTTTTCCTAACATCCAACCTAAACCTCCCCTGCAACCTGAGGCCACTTCTTCTTCTCCTCTCACTGGTTACTTGTGAGAAGAGACCAACCACCATCTCTCTACACCCTCCACTCAGGCAGACAGCAATAAGGTCTCCCCTAGACAGCAACAAGGTCTCCCCTCAGGCTCCTTCCTTCAGGTTAAATAGTCCCAGCTCCCTCAGCTGCCCCTCGTAAGCCTTGTCCAACCTTGCTGTGCTTCTTTGGGCCTGCTCCAGCACCTCGCCGTCCTTGAACCAAGGTGCCCCAAGCTGAACACAGTAGTTTCTGGCCACCTGAGCACACTGCTGGCGCACGTGTGGCTGTCAGTCAATACCCCCTGTTCTCTTCCAGGCAAGAGTTTGGGGATGATGAGGTCACACCCCACCAGCACCACTCTGGATCACACAGGATCTGTCTACAAAAGAGTGACGTTTATTGAAAAGCTTCCGTGTACAACAGGTCTTGCGGTAACAGGTACAGAAACCACTTTCACGTTGCCTTCACTGATTTTACCTGATATAACAAACCATTTAAGACTCCATCTCAATGTTTCGAGGAGAAGTCAGGTAAAAAATACCATTACGAAAGAGAGAAGCTGCGAGGGAGTGAAACTGTTCTGCAGTTCCCAGGGAAGCAGACCACAGGCTCAAGAATACAAAAGCAGGCTAAAGAGTCCACTGTCACCACAACAATAGACAGTCAATAGAAACCGGTCAATAGAAATTCAGCAGGCAACAACATCAAACTCAGCTTGGTTCCTTACTCGAGGTAAGTTCTTCTATTGACTTGCAGAGGAAAATTACTACGGAGTCTGAAGAAATAAAGGAAAGACTTGGGACCGTGTTCCCTGCTATTTAAGTTGTCACAACCTACCCAGCCGTGTGTCAGTCCATTGCAATTAAACTACGAAGGGAATGTTTGGCTTGTATGTTGCTCTGCGAAGGCACAGCTGATTTTCTTCTGCCCGCTTAGCCAAAGCAAGCTAGAAGAAATAGAAACTGATTTTTTTAACCATCGAAAGACGGCTGTGTTGGTTCACAAACTCAAAATAACCCTTCTGGGAATACTTCCATCAGAATTCCCTACGATTCCAGATGGTCTCAAAGCCACTGAGGCCACATCAGGTCACACTGTCTTGCAGAGTAAGAATGGATCTCCATACAAAGGAGACGTCCAACGAAGGCTTAAAACAATTGTTATGACACTGTGACACCCCGTGATCGTAATACAAATAGAACCTGGCCTGGAACTCAAAGAACACCCACAGTGCAGCATACAGTCAGTAATCTGCCCCTTCTCCCTCCTCTCAGTAAAAGGCTCTACAAAAGTTTCCCAGCCCCTGATTTGCTATCTTAGTTCTACTCTCTTCACTCATTTCATTCCTCCTCCCTCCAGATCAATCTAGGAGCGTGAGCTAGTGGAGGATTCAGGCTTCCCAACTGTTTCACTGCTTATTTGTTTTGCTCCCTTTGCTTCGTGTAACTCTGTTTTTCAAGTGTTCTAAAAGCTGCTGATGACATTCTAAAGCCTGGGAGAGTGAGGGGAGAGGAAAGGGCAGGGAAATACCCAACCGAACTCCACGCCACACATCTAGAACAGCATTTCAGAAGGTGGAAAGAGCAGACAAACTGGTGCAACAGAAATGACCCTGGGTGTTTCAGGCCCAGAAAAGGGTAACATGAAACCAGCAGAAAGCAGGAAACACTTCTTCAGTTCCAGTATGAAGCTCTGCTGGCACACAGCATGGCACTCTGTGAACTAGAGGCAACCAAGACATTCTCCTAACAAGAAGTCACACTAGAGAGAGTACCTGGCCACAAGCTGGTCACTAGCAGAGTAGTCAGTACCGCACTGAAAAGCCATGTCGTGATGAGAAGGTCTTTCCAAAGGAAGTGGAACGAGCGGCTTCTGCGAAGGGCTGTTCCAGCTCTGTCCTGAGTGCTGCCCTGTAAACACCGTGATCCGTTCAGACAGCGTTTCAACAGTGGTACTGCAGGAACCGAAGATCCGGAAAAAGGCCTGCATGTCTTGGAAAGAAAAACGCACTTCCAAGATCTCCAGCCTCGGCTTCAGCAAGTGTTCCTGCCTCAGAAGGCCAGCCAGAGGGTAGAGCCCGTAGAATTCGGCTTCTCTCTGCAGCCTCTGATAGTCTGAGAAATCGGCAGGTAAGGAGACCTGGAGAGTCCGCAAGAAGTCCATGATGTAACTGAACAGAGTTCCGTCTCTGTCCACGAAAACTTCTCCGTTCACCAGTCTGAATTCCCGGTCATCATTGTTCAACATCCGTGCCAGCCTAGACTCAGGGAACTGCTGCAAGGTAGTCACCCGGGTGACAAATCTCACACCTCCAACACTCAAAATCACCACCTCTCGATTACTCATTGCTACCTCTGAGACTCTAACCTGTAACTCCTTGATCGACGTGTTTGTGACTTGATCTTTCCTAAAGTGCAAGGCATCGGTGGCTGCAAGGGCCAGTCAGTGCTCTCAGCAAGTGTTTGGAGTGAGGTGTGGAGCAGCAACAGGACTCCCTGGCAACAAAGACATAAATAGGATGTACAATAGTCTTGTTTGCAGGGTTTGGTTGCTTGGAAACTTTGATTGTTGGAATGTAATGCTTTATTTTTGAAATGAAAGGTTTCAAGGACTACTGGAAGATACTGACTTGACCAACGCAACTCAGCAAACCTGGGGAGAGGCCAATGAATGCCCCCCACGCTCGGCATGCGTTACCTGTTACCCAGAAGTGTCGACTGAGCTTTTTGTTCCATGTCACACAATCACACAGTCACTGAGGCTGGAAAAGCCCTCTAAGCTCATCTGGCCCAGCCCATGACCTGACACCGCCACATCAGCTAGACCAGGGCCAAACTAAGTGCCACGTCCAGTCTTCTCCTAACCATCTCCAGGGAAGGGGACTCCACCACCTCCCCGGGCAGTCCATTCCAACGTGTGATCACTTTCCCTGAGGAAGATGCTGCCCACAGGACTGCTGCAAAGCGAGGCTGAGATGTGCTTCAGGCAGTATCTTTCAGTATGGTACGTACACTCTTAAGGAAGGGCACTTCAGAGAATTCTCCTCAGGCTTTCAGCTCATTTTCAATTTAAAATATGGACAAGTCAACACACTCAGGAAATTCAAGCAATCCCTGAAACACCGTACTCACAAATACGGGAACAGCAGGTCCTGCACACATTCCACTGCCAACGCATCTCCAAACACAGCCGTACTCCTGTGTCGAGGAATAAGCTTTTGTAATCAATGTAGAGAGACAGAGAAGGCATGGCGAGCTGTTCTGCCTGCCATGTCTGCTGGGCTAGAGCACAGGCTGCCTCCCTGCAGCGCAGCGGTGAGCGCCCTTCACGGCACCACACTGCCCACATTAAGGCCACTTCTTAAGAAACTGTGCCTTCAGGGAAACACGGATCTGAGAAGGCAGCTCAGTTGGTTTTTGATGCTGGGGAAGTGGAACTGCAAAGCATGTGCTCCCCACAATGTACGTACCATCTTGCAGCTTGCTCTTGCATCAACCGATCCCTCTCCACCCCTAGAATTAACGCTTGCCCTGAAGATACATTTTTGTACAGAACATGTAAACAGGGACAGTAATCTACAGTACTGTGAATGCACGGGATGATTGCAACGCTGGGTTACTCAAAAAAGGCATTTATCTATTTCAGTGAGAAGTAACAATTTCAGATAGAAAGTGGTTCTAGAACATGAATGACGTGCTCTGCCTTCAGCAGCAGAAGGGAAGTCCTCAAAGCCTCCCAGTACAGTGCAATTCTCAGTCACAGCTGTCCTCGCTCTTTCCAAATCAGCTCTCGGGTAGAAGTTTTTCCTTCAAACTACAGTCTCTTCAGAAGTGACACTGCTCCCCACATTCTACGATTCCATTACGTACAAAGCTTAGCCCTATACTGTGGTAGGAAAAATGATTTACAGTGAATATTATTCCCATAATCATCACTGAGAGAAGAATCCAGCAGGAAATGCTCTTTAAAGCTCCCATTTCATCTGGCAGTTTATCAGTGCTCGAGCTACATGACAGAGTGAATGGTGTGGAAATATTTTCAATCTCTGGATGTTTTCACTGTAAGTCTTAAAAAAACCCAATTAACTCAAAGAAATTGTGTGTTTTCTTTACCAGGCTTCTCTTAGCTCTTACACTTCCACAGAGACTTCACAACAGTTTATATTTGCACACAAACTGTGCAACATTATCCAGTACAACCAGTGTATAGTTTTTACACTTCTCTCTTAGAAGTGACGCTCCATCTGTCATCTGTTCCCAGTAAGAGACTGCATGATCTGCTATCTCCACCGTATCTGCCAAATAGGACAAGCTAATGGTAAAGAGCTGGGACTTCCAGCACTGGAGATTGTCAACAACTGACTCCACAAAGGACATTCTGGTGACGGCAAGAATAAGCAAGCAAATAAGAGAGTTCACAAGAAACCTACGGGAAAATATTGAGGGCATCTTGAATCTGGGAGTGCTGTGTTCCTGAGGCAAGGAAAGTTTGTCCACGTCAACTAGTTTTATTCCATTCCACTGGCTGGTATCAAAGCTCTTCATTGTAGGGCTGATGTCTACATTGGAACAAGGTAGAGGGGTTTCTTTGAGCACCTTGATTTTTTCCCTGAACTCCTGCATCTGTTGCAGGAAAATAATGGGTTCAGACACATCTTTGAAGGCCTCCGCGATGTTGAAAGCCATCCGCTGCTCTTGCAGAATGGTGTTCAGTTTATTGATCTCGGGATCGTAGGCCTGCATCACTGCCAGTTTCATTGTCTCAAAGTCAGACAGAATCTCATTTCTCTTCTGCTCCAGTGTGTGCTGCAGCTTCTCAAAGAACTCCTTCACCTTGTCAGAATCCTTGGTCAGCATCTGCAGAGCTTTCCTCTTACTGGTTTCTAAGGTATCCAGCCGTGAGAGGGCATCTCCACAACGCCAAGTTTCAAAGCCCTGAAACAGGGTTTCAAAAGCCCGCTTCTCCTGGGAATAAGCCTCTTCAATGGAACAGAACACATGCTTCGTGTGGTCACCGCGGGTGGCGCAAACCCCACAGATGAGCTGCATGTCTGTCCGGCAAAAAATGTTCAGGGGTTGCCCGCTGTGCACTTTACACACAGGCATTTTCGGAGACACTTTGATTTTGTTATACTTCTCCACAATACCTTTCAGGGAATAGTTGACTTGCAAGCTGTTGACTCCAATAACAGGGGTTTCCTTCCTGCATGTAGGGCACTTGAAAGGAGATGGCCTCCAAAGTACATTCCGCACATTTCCTTCCAGAATTCCTTCCAGACACTTTCTGCAGAAATTATGTGAGCAGGGCAGGACACGAGGATCATCGAACAGGCTACAGCAAATTGGACAGGTGAGATCTTCCTCTAGGAGCTCCATTGTATCCTGGGCAAAAGAAGAAAGATGGTAATAGAACTTAGAAAATGTACTGCTCCTCTAGGAAAACCAAGCAAAACCACATCTCCACGAGAGACACAGCTCACTGAGAAAAGCATCCACATTCCTCTCCTTAAAACAGAGCCTCAGACGGGTTCTTGCAGTCAGTGCAGTCAGCTGTGATATGTGGCCACCAGATGGCAGGAAGAAGAACAGCTCAGGGTGCTCAGGCAGAACCATTTTTGGGCTCTCAAGTAGAGACGCTGGCAAAGAAGGCTTTCAAACCCAGCAAGGACTCTGAATGAAAACAACAAGCACTCACAGTAATAGTTCAAGACTTGCATCTTTCCTCACTGATGAAATACACAAAACCTCAATCTTCACACACTACCTAGCTCTGCTAGGATGTGACTGCTTTCTGCTTGCTCAGCCCATCCACAGCTTACAGTTTCAAACCCCATATACCACTACTGTAACAAGATTCTATCAGGTGACGGATAAAACCCAGCTTCGGAATTTATTCAGCTACAGAATATGTGACGTGGCTCTTTCTTCTGCTTGTGAAGCCAAGAGGTAGCTCACAGCAACTTCAAAAGTTACCCTTCCTTTTGCTCGTGCAGTATCAGTGCTGGGCCCAGTTCTGTTCAGCATCTTTACTGATGCCCTGAATGGGGGGACTGAATCTCCCCTTAGTAAATTCACAGATGACACCAAGTTGAGGGGGAGGGCTGACCTACTGGAGGGGAGGAAGAGGCTGCAGAGAGATCTGGACAGGCTGGGTCAATGGGCAGAGGCCAAGGGGATGAGGTTTAACAGGGCCTAGGGCAGGGTACTGCACTGTGGCCACAATAACCCCCAGCAGAGCCACAGACTGGGGGATGAGTGGCTGGAGAGCAGCCTGGCAGAGAGGGACCTGGCAGCACTAGTGGACACCCAGCCAAATAGGAGCCAACAGGGTACCCAGGTGGCATGAAAGGCCAGTGACATCCTGGCTTGGATCAGCAATAGTGTGGCCAGCAGGACTAGAGATGGAATTCTCCCCCGGGACTGGGCACTACTGAGGCCTCCTCTGGAGTACTGGGGGTAGTTCTGGACTCCTCACTTCAAGAAAGAGAACGAGGGACTGGAGCAGGTGCAGAGGAGCAACAAGGCTGGGAAGGCACTGGAGGGAAAGTCTGATGAGAAGAGGTTGAGGGAGCTGGGGGTGTTTAGCTTGGAGGAGACTCAGGGAGGACCTTATCACTCTCTATAACTACCTGCAGGGAAGTTGTAGAAAAGTGGGGGATTGGGCTCTTCTCCCAGGCAACCAGTGACAAAAAGAGAGGGCAGGGCCCGAAGCTGAGCCGGGGAGGGTCAGGCTGGGTGTTAGGAAGCCCTTCCTCACCAAAAGGGTGATCAGACATTGGAATTAACGGCCCAGAGAGGTGGTGAAGTCCCCACATCTGGAGGTGTTTAAGGATACCCTTATGGATGTGACTCTCAGTGCCCCGGTTTAGCTGATCTGGTGATGTTAGGCCACGGGCTGGGCTGGAAAGTCTCCGAATCTTTCCCAGCCTCAATAATTCTGTGGTTCTGTGATTCTGTGTATGTGACAGCAAGACATATGAATCAGGTCTTTTAATTAGTTTTGATGTTATCACTACGTCTTCTGTCCCCTGAAAGAACTGAAAGGCGGAAAACATGGAAACCAAGTGGAGAGCTGCAAGGTAAGGTCCATGCTGCACAGGACACAAAGAGCAATAAAATCAATGCCACGGGGCGAGGAAAGTGAAACCAGCTCACAGTACAAGGGTGAGGTCAACTGAGTTTCTTTTGCAGGAGGACTGATACAGTCCCAGCAAGGACTCGGCAAAATCCATTCCTGAGAGTTGCAAGTAAACCTCGCGTGCTTTTTCAATGAATGGTAAGTGTTCTCTCTGCTTATCTGAATAAGGGAAGTGTGGAAAAGTTGACAGCTTTTCTACTCAAGTGTCAGGTTATCAGGCAGAAGTCAACATTACGGTTATGGACAAAGCCCCAGAGAAAAGGTCTAATGACTCCATCGATCACATAAGATTTCCCGTAAGACCACAGATCCCATCTGAAAACTTCTTTTTCTGAGAAAAGACAGTGATTTTGAAGCAGCTCTCAACGCCAGAACAAGCAATGTTTCCCTTCCATTCTGGTAAAAACTATGGGATGAGGGGAAGATGACTGTGTTGCTACTCTCTTGAGGTTTTGTCTTTACAAACAGGTTATTTCCAACCTGTACTCACAACTTTGAGACATAGATTTTAGCACAAAGATCAGCTTGCTCACTAGTTCAGATGATAATAACTATGGAACTACAATTAGTTCTCTGTTGATTAGTAAATGGAAATTCACAGTGCAGAAAATATCTGCATGTCCTTTACTAGGGAGCTGGAGAAGCAGCTTTATATTCCTGACAGCGAGGACTGCAAGCCACTGCAGAAAATGCTTACTCCAACTCGCTCCACCAAAGCTGCAGGACAAACACTGAAGACTTTCATATTCCTAAAAATACCAAAACACACAGAAAAGCTTGACGATCCAAACAAAACTGTCCCATTGCGTCCCAACCCCGCTTATCCAATTAAATAATTATGCTTCATAAAATATAGCTGAATTTCACAACCATTCTGTGCCATCGGTGAAAACACTGGATTTTCCAGAAGGAAATGGACAAGCCTGGCAGGTACCACACCAGTAGTACTGAAAACCTGCCTGACAGGTTAGGACAAGCTGAACTTAGACCTTCTTTAGGACAATAATTTCAGAGAGTAAGTTGCCAGCAGACCGGAACACCCCTTTGTGTTTACACAAAGCCACTTGGTATTTATGTGTGCAACTACAGCAAGGTTTCAGCTTCTCCACCGGGGATTTCTGATCCAGGTTTGGCTGGCACTGAAATTCCTCACTTGCAGCTCTCCTTTCACCTGAGTTACACAAACACTCTGGGTTCAAACCCAGCCACATGCCACCCACCACAAAGAGCGACTTCCATGGTTTTTACGGTTAGGAAGAAGAATGGCAAAATAAACCAAACCATAAATGCAAAACCGATCACAGAGGCCTTCTCCCATACCCCACATTCACACAGTGTGCCTCTTAGGACAGAGGCCGGGTTCTCACCCAAAAGCAAGCCAAACAAGTTGCCAAGCTTTAAACACAACTGTTATTTTTGCATGATGCAGTTCCTGCAACAGCGTCTAAGTATTCTAAATACAACCTGCATTGCCACAAGCAGCTGAGCTAGTCGGTAGAGGTCTTGTCTGTCTCTTTCTCTGCACAGCCCCCGGTCCTTGTCAAAACTGGTGTGTTCAATCAACCAGCCCCCCCCAAAAAAAGGGTCTGATGCAAATGATGTAGAGGAGATGGGAGCTCCTCCTTTTAGCAGCAACGACCTTAACTCCATCGAGAGGAGCCACAAATTACCAAAGGGTCAGTAGAGCCATTTCATCATAGAATGACTGATTTTAAAGTGCAGTAGTTATCCAAGTGGCCAAAAAGAGTTGAGAAAAGTGGCCATGCATTAAAACTGCTATTTCATGGCCAAAGTTTCTTCCAGGAGTACCAGGTAGATCCCAATGTGTTTGGCTCTCTGAAAGCTAGAAAGGCCTGGAGAAATTAGCAGAATCTGAGAATCTCTTGGGTTAGAAGAGGCCTTTAAGATCACCAAGTTCAACCTTTGACCCAGCACTGCCATGTGGCCACTAAACCACGTCCATAAGCACCAAGCCCACATATCACTTAAACAACCCCAGGGATGGCAACTCCACACCCTTTCCAGTGAATAAATTCTAACATCCAGTATAAAGCTCCCCTAGTACAGCTTGTCACCATGGAGAAGAGTCTGCCCCTTTCTTGCTCCGGCTTTCTTTCAGGTGGTTGGTTCAGGAGCCGTTCTGGATCAGTGCAGTTCAAGCCCCATCAGTACCGTTTCGCCACCAAACTGCCGAGGGCTCATCCTTTAGCCCAAGGCAGGGATTCTCTCGCTGTTCCTGGGTACCACGACCCTCCTTTCTATAGGGGCACGGAACACACTGTTGCCAGGCCCGGACACGCTCCTCGGCCATAGCCTCGCCGGGGGTCACGGCGGTCTGTGAGGCTCCTCTCTCGGAACCAACGAGCCTGCAGCCGGGCCGATGCGGGAAGAGCTGCAAGCGAGCGGAGCTCAGGGTTGCGGCCCGGGGCCTCCTTACGCCGCCGCGGCCTCCCCT
>VZRI01002906.1:84026-129289 GCA_013397515.1 Upupa epops
CCGGGGCCGCCATCAGCCGGCCGAGCCGCCGCACGCCCCGCCCAGCCCCGCGCCGCCGCCGCTCGGTCCAGGGTGGGTTGAGAGGCTCAGGGAGGGGTAAGCGGACCCCGGCAGCCCCAGGCGTTCGCGGGGTCGGGTTACTGATGGCTTCCGCTAAATCGGATTTGGCGGTGCGGCTGGCCACGCTGGGTCCGAGCATCTGCCCCTTCCAGAAAATGCTCTGCAAAAAAATAGCGTATCGCAGCCAGATGCTTCGTGAAAGGATGCACACACGTTCCTGCGTGCTTTCATGCACGGGCTGCACTGTCCCTCGGAACTCTTTCAGTTGGAAAAGATCTTTAACATTGTCAGGTCCAAACATAGACCCAACTGTACCGAGAACCTCACCAAACCTTGTCCCTAAGCCCCAGATGTTCGCGACTTTTAAACCCATCCAGGCATGGTGATGCCATCGCCTCCTGCTGCAATGCTTGATGGCCCTTTCAATATAGCCATTTTTCCTAATGTCTAACCTAAATTTCCCCTGGTCCAGCTCGAGGCCATTTCCTCTTGTCTCGTCACTTCTCACTCATGAGAAGAGACCAACTCCTGCCTCCCTGCAAGCTCCTTTCAAGTAGATGGTGGCAGTAATAGGTTCTTCCCTCAACCTCCTTTTCTGAAGCCCTACCCGTGAGTCTGTTGAACCATAAAGTATCCTGTCAGACCTATGCAGGGTCCCCCCAGTAACACTGACTAGTCCCAGGGAGACAGGGCAGAAGGCGCCCACATCCACCTGGTGAGACGATGAACCTACGTGGAAACACTGAGGTTGTGGAGAACCTCTCTGATTTGTATCTTTCTTTGCAGTGCATTTAGTTCTCAGTCAACAGGTCTCACATCAAAACCTAACTGAACTTAACTGAAAGTTAGACTTTGTGAAACATGACATCAAAAGCTCTTCCAAAGCACATATGCTCTGCCTCCTACGTCCCAGACACTCCCCTGCTCCTCGCTCACCCCCCACAGATGTGTCACTCATCAGCACAGGGGAACCATTCACATTCAAGACTACCCACACGAGTAACATCAGAGGCGAGACTACTTCTGTCAAACAAACCTCTTTGGGTTGGCCCTACTCTGTCTCCTTATACATGAGGAAGGAACTGTATGGGCCTAAGACTGGATGCCTGCTCACCTGGAATATCTCCTCTTCATGAGGACCATTTGAAAATGTTCTTGTCCTTTCCTGCCTGGGCTTTCTTTTGTCAAAGATGAAAGCTTAAACTTCAGGACAAATGCAAGGTGGGATTAGTGTGCTTTGCGCATAGAGGGAGCCCAGCCAGCGGGGTATTGCTCTGTGCTGTGACTGTCTCAAGCCTGATCAAATATAATTCAGGCACTTCACTGCATGTGATTGATCCAGTTGTCCAGAATCCACCACTCTGCTCACAGGTAAGTCCATTTTTCTATATTCCTTTCAATGCTTTGTGGTTTATAGAGGGGTTTATTCTGATACCAGCTTGCTTATCAGCTTCTGTTCCTGTATCAGAGAGTACAGAGTGTCTTTGCAAAGCATCAGACTGATGGAAAAGCCCATGACTGACAGTATTTCACTGTCTAGTAAGAAAACAACTCCAGGGGAAATCAAGTCTCAAAGGAGAGGCCCAGCTTGAAGGGAAGTGTTAGGATAAACTCATGGGAGAGTTCAAAGTATGGGGGTCGGAGTTTGGGAGGAATAGTAAAATAGCAGCAACTTCCAGCTTCGTGAGATAAACATCATGCTTATTGTAACTGAGGCTGAATGCTGTGATTCAGTCAGCGACCTCAGAGCTCACTTCTGCTGCTCTCCTCACCCGTACCAGCCCTGGCAGCCTTGGCAGATGTTTTACTGAGCAGATTCAACCCGCTAAGCCAGCAGAACGCTATTTCTTTTTCTTTGCCAGCATGAGTTTTCTGCTGATTCATCAAGTTAAACCAGTTCAGTGCAAGATTAGACAATCACCAGATCTAACATCAGAGGAGTGAGGAAATGAGGAATAAGAGTTTTCCCTTTCAGTGGAAGCGAGCCATTAACATGCCTCAAGATGCAACAGGTAATTTCACCTGGAGAGGTAGATTCATGGGGGGTTAAGCCAAGCTGAGACAGTGCTACTGGCAAAAGAGATAATTCCATCCTCCTCCCTTCCCTTAGTCATGCTTTTCTGAGGCCTCCCTTCTGCTGACTCCAGTGTTCACGCAGCCACATGTTAGGCTGGATCTGCCTGCCAACAGAGCTGAAAGCTAATCCAGTTTAAAAGAAAAAAGAAGGTTTTCAGCAGGATCAATTTTGGCAGCCAGATGATTTCACAGCCGAACAACCACTTGTGCCAGGATGAGCCAGCGAGAGGGCCGGTGTCGGGGCAGCCTGCACACACGTCAGCATAAAACCAGAACTTTCCCCAAAGGCCATAACTTCACAAATGCTTCCAATCAGCTATTGCCAGCGCTGCTGCCAAGAGTAACACAGACTTGCCCTTTGGCCACACCAGCTGCTCATTCTGGGCCCCAGGCACTCCCCCACGCTGAGCTGGAGAAGATTCCTAATACAAAACCGATCGATAAATGCAGCTGGAGATAAAGGTTAAAAGCAGCTTGCTTTTTTTTTCTCTCAGGTTTGTATTTTCCATCAGCATGGCTTTCTCCAAAGCCATGCTACCAGAGACTTGTCAGATTGTAACTGTGTCCCAAGGAAAAGAGGTGAGTTGAGGGCATTTTCCAGGTCTTATCCCTGGCTGCAAGTCTGCATTTTCCTTCCCACTGCAGAGATGTCAGAGCACACATGGAGTACAGCCCAGTGTGAGGGCACTGACTTCTCAAAGCACACTGCTGCATTCAGCTGTGCTGGTGTGAGCATACTCTCGAGTGGACAGAACAATCTGAGATGTAACCACTCTGGAGACCTAAATGTGGAAACAAATCTGCAAGAGCTTTGATGCCAGTAGCAGCTCAGTAAGAAGACCACTTTGTGTATCAGACACCTTACTCGTGTATAGAAGTTGCACAATTATATCCTATCTGACTACACTTCTCTTCAAAGAATACATCTGGACTGTATTAAACACTCCAAACAAGGCACCAGAGAAAGCAGTTTCTTATTGTTCCATGGAAGCTACTTTGAATGTACGTTGTGGAAACAGCAGGCATTAAAAATCCACGAAGGACCGTGGGCAACTGCAGCGATCAACTGCAGTTCTGAGGTCAGAATTTCAGAACCTGCTTTGACATCTGAAGAGTCTCCGATGATTCTTTCAGCCGTGCTGAAACACTCTGGAGTTTTATGTGCAGAACTCTGACCCACACAGTTAACTAATATTCAGCACTTAGCCAGATTTTGCTGCTGGGGGTTGGGGGGGGTTGATGATGAATTAGGTTAGCTCCTTAGCGTAATCCTATTTATTTACAAAGAATGTACAGCCACGTCCCATTTCCTTGCACACAGAGGAAGCAAATGGGAGGGAGTACTGCGTGGCAGTCCAAGTTTGCTGCTCTAGCCAGGATGCTTGCCCAGAAGAAGCTGTCCCTTGGCTTTTTCTCGGGGCCATGCACCACTGCTTCTCCCACTGTCTGCTGGCTCTCGCGTGGTGTTTCCGGTCCCGGGCATGCACACAGGCAAACACAGCTGCAGCCGATCTGTGCTCTTGCTGCCGCGCTTGCAAACAGTCCCTGGAGAAATCTCTCTGGCTTTCCCCAAATTAGAGCTTGCTCATACGAGTTAGCTCATCTTAGCGCTTGACTGTGCAGCCCTGTGCCGTGGGCAGCGGTTTGCAGTTTTAAGCTGTCTCACGCCATAAAAGGAGTTAATTGCTCCTTCCTGAACGAAGCACGGCCAGTGTTGCCTGTCAGTTTTAATGAGGTTTGTGATTGCCTATAGATCAAAGCTCTGCTCGGGTGCTTTTTGCTTGTATTGTATAAAGAGGAGAGGAGAAGTGACCTCCAAAGTAAACAGAACAACGAGGAGCAGAATTAATTTTCATATACAATTTCTTCTGTGACTTGGCAAGCGCCAGATTAACTGTATAAACCAGAAGACTTCCTATAGAATGTTAATCCTTACAAGAACACATTATAATGAAGACTTCAAACTTACAAGCACAACCTGTTTTTCATCTGAGACCTCGTCTGTATCATCTTCCAAACCACAGGCCTGACCCTGGGAGTGGAAGGACTGCTTTCAATAAACAAATCTTGATTTTCCAGTCCTGCACCATCATTTACTTCTGTGCAAACTGCAGGGAGATGTCACTAAATCCATTCCAGCACATCTAATAACTACTTTTTCCCTCGGTTTTCACAGGTGTAAATGCATCCACTGAGCTTGTGGCAGCAGAGAAGCCAGTCCCAGCAGTTGTTCCTAGCAGTGCAAAGAGGAATCTGACAACTGAGATTTAGCCATGTTGTGTTACATCCTACAACAATGCAAGAGAACTCCTCTCTCTCTACTGTAAATTGGGTGATGCCAGGGAACCCTACTGAAACACACACCTACAGCCAGTAGATCTACTTTGTAGGATTAATGAGAAAGCTGTAAATGAAGCTCTGGTCTAGAGAACAAACCGAGCGGAGCAGTTCCTTCCCTGTTCTTCTAACATGGTTGCCAGACACAATGTCTCTGCTGCTACTGTTCAAGGAAATAAAGTTGAAACCCTGTGAGCTACAAACACGTTTAGGCATGCTGAGCATAATTTTGCTTCTAGTGTGGGAGGGTCCTAAGCACTTGGCCTCCCCAGTGAAAGAAATGTACATTAAAGAAAAGCAGAATCTGAATTAACCCTTTGTTACCAAGCACCATTATACTCCTAAACATCAAAGCCCAGATCTCCATTTTCTTGGGGCAGTTCTTAACACACTGTAAAAATTTTGGTCTTCAAATATGCTCTGAACAAGCTGACAAGCACATGTACAGCTATAGAATCACAGACTGTATTGGGTTGGAAGGGACCTCCAAATATCATCTAGTCCAACCCTACTGCAACAAGTAGGGACTTCACTCACTACACCAGACTGCCCAGAGCCCCTTGGTCAGATTAAACCTCAACCCCCTCTATAGGCAGTCTGTTCCAGGGTTCCACCACCCTCAGATTAAAGAACTTTTTCCTGATGTCTAACCTAAACCTACCTTTTCTGGCTTAAAACAATTACCCCTTGTCCTATCATTCCCTACCCTTGTGAACAGTTCTCTCCCAGCCTTCTTATAGGCTTCTTTTAAAGATTGGAAGGTTACTACAAGGTCCCCCTGGAGCCTTCTGCTCTTCAGGCTGATCAACCCCAACTCTCTCAGCCTGCCCTGAGAGATGTGCTATAGCCCTCTATGTCCTACTGGAATTGCTCACCTTGTTGTCCAAGAAAGGCATAGGAATAAGCCGCTTCTTACCAGCTGACCACCTGACTTTTGCCATACTTCCACCAGACCACGATCTAAATGACCATGAGTTTGTCCAGCCCTGGAGACTTCACTCAGGGCATGCACGCGTACATCACCACGGTTCCTACACAACCCATTGTGACATCAAGCTGTAGCCAGCCACTGTCAGGGTGCTCAACAGTGGGGCTCTGCACCTAGAAGGAGACAGGATGGACACAGGGATGAGATCTGCACTGACCTTGGTTCCCCGAGGCTTCCTGCCTGCTGAACACATGGGCCTTGGAGTCAAAGCACCCCAGCTAGCATCGGCAGCTTTTCCAAGCTGTGGCATGCACTGTACCCTGTAAGTTTCGCAGTCTGCTGGCCAGTAAAACCAGCTGCTCAAGTTAAGAAAGTGGTTGAGTCAAAACTAGCAGGAAGGCAGCCAGACACTACTGGCCCTCCCCTCAAGTCCAACTGATTTGGCAACGCTGACTTCACATGGTGAGACGTTTGTGTTCCTGGTGCTCCTTTTGGAGGAAGAAAGGACTTACCAAGGCACAGAATGAAAAATGGAATGGGGATTAATCTGGAGGTTGAGTATCTAAGGTTGGCGTACTCTAAGGTTGGAGTATTCTAAGGTTGGATTTTTTCTTTAAAACAATATTAAAAATTGTCATTTAGCAGTCACTATAATAAACCTGCAGTGTGTAACAGACAATAAAAATACCACAGCGACTTAAGTGGGACTAATTATGTGAACCAGGTACTGATGAGAATCATGATGCCCTCCATGTGAAATAAATAAGCATCAGTTTCCACCTAACGTTTACTTAGAAGGTCAAGTCTAATCCCATTTGACATATTTTAAGGAAGTGAGCTCTTGACCCCAAATGTTTATAGGCTGTAACAGTCATTCAAACAAGACAGGAAGCACATTTTAAAGCTGCTCCTAAGATCAGATTGGGTTTAGGCACTAGTTAGAGACAGACAGTGTTGCACCCTATGTTTCAAGTCAAGGAATAAGTGCGACTAATACGGCTCACCCAATAAGGAATTTCTTGCTATGAAGATTTCTTTCAGCAAGGATTTTTGAATATCTTAGTCCCCTACCCCCACCTTAAGACACAGAGCACTGTAGCACATGGGTTATATTAGGTCCATCATCCTTATATACTGAAATAAAATCTTCCAGGAGCTTTCTAAGCGAAAGGCCACAGACCAAGACACCAGCTGAAAACTCACGAGAAGCACCAACTTCATCCCAGATTGGTTTGATGATAGATATATAAGCCTTTGAACGTAACTATCTAAATTATCAGCTGTCAGCAAGACATTGCAGATGTTCATGCCACAATGGTTATTTTTCTGCAGATAAATAACGATGTGGAATAGGTGAGGAGGGCCTCTATGGCCATGGCATCACTATTTACTATAGCTGATACAGTCCTGCTTGTGGCTCCTGTTCTGGATGATCATGGTCCTCTTTGTGTACATACACATATATATATATACATGTATATTTGTGTATATATTTATACATATACATACATATTTGGATATACAGTCCTTCAGATGGTCACCTCAGCCACCACCCCTGAGGCCGTGGCTCCTCAGCCGGGAACAAGCAGAAGGAATTTGCCGTCTGTTTCAATTTAAAGTCTCATTTCCTGAGCAAAGACGGGGTTTAATAGCAGTCCGCTCTGCTTCACTCGACTCCTCCGTGAGGGCACTACACGCCGTTTCGCGCCGAGGCGGCCCGCGGCGAAGCGACGGCCTCCGCGCTCGGCGCCCTCCTTCCCGCCAGGGGGCACTGCCCTGCCTTCCCGCCCTCTCCGCCCTGCCCCTCTGGCGCCGTTGCGACTGCGCAACGGTCATGGCCGCCTCCGTGTTCTGCTGCTTCTCCTGGTGCCGGGATGGCGGCACCGGGCACATCCCGCTGAAGGAGATGCCGGCGGTGCATCTCGACACGCAGCGCATGGGTAAGCGGGGACGGGCCCGGCTCTCCCCGCCCCGCCACGGGCCATGCTCGGGGCTGAGGCTGAGGGGCGGTGGCAGCGGCGGCGGCGGCGGCCGCGCGGGAGGGAGGGAACCCGTGAGGGGAGTAGTAACCTCAGAGATGATTGAGTTCCACCCCCTGCCATGGGCAGGGACACCTTTGTGTAGACCAGGTTGCTCAGAGCCCCATCCAGCCTGATCTTGACTGCTTGCTGGGAGTGGAGGCATCCACAGCCTCCCTGGCAGCTTTGTTCCAGCGCCTGAACCCCTTCTCACCACCACGGAAACCGATACCCCTTTGCTAGCACTGCGCTCCCTGGTGAGGAGACCGCCCTCAGCTTTGCTGCAAGTCCCCTTCAGGTACTGGAAGGCTGCTAAAAGATGTCCCCGCAGCCTTCTCTAAGCTGGTCAGCATCAGCTCTCGCAGTCCGGCCTCGCAGGGAAGGCCCTGCAGCCCCTTTGTCATCTTCACCACTGCTCCGGCAAGTCCGTGTCTTTTTTAATGCAGGGGTGGAACTGTACCGGCCCAAAGGGGGAATGTGCCTTTAAAGTTTATCCTCTCAGTGAAGCCTTTTGAAAAGTTGCCTTTCGGATACTTCTGGAGAAGGAATTGACAGTTTTTAGGACAAAAATCTGTATCTTGGTTTAAATTCAGTGAGAGCCCATCAGCAGGATGAGCGGGTGGCCATGTGCTTCAGTCTCAGAGAGGGTGTCTGAGGGGGGAAGGCTGCCTGACAAGGGCTGAAGATCCTGGTCAGGTTAGGCGTGGGATGGTAGTTCAGGGAGAGGGAGGCAAGTTATGGCAATGAAGCTGCAAAAGGAGCCAAGCCACCTGGAGTCTTGTCTGTACTACTCTTTGAATGTTATCCTTAGGATGTCAGGATAGACAGAGCTGTGGCTGGGCTTTGTTGAGAAGAGAAGTGATCTGAGTAAGAGGTGGGGGGGAAGCACCCTGGCAGATCCAGGGTCCTGGTTTTATTCAGTTTTGTCAGTGAACCATGACTGTCTTCCATGTTGTTGACTATGACAGCAGTATCTAAAGATGAAGCCGTCACCTTGCTGACATCAGAGAAGGAAAACTTTCCAGAGGACTTTTTTTCTCTCTGTTGACAGGCATCTTTCTAATAAAAGGGTTTTTACAGAGAATAATTAAAGCCCTTGCAGTTCCATCAGGCATTTCTACCCAATGTGCCTTTCCTTCTTTGTGCAGATTTTTCTCTAGTGTATAGAGATAGGGCTTTGGTCTCAGAGGAAACCCTTTCTGACTAAATTGTAAGTTATGCTTCTGATGTGGCTGAGCAAAGGTTGTAATCAGTGTGGTGGTGTTGCAAAACCCAAGAGGTGAAATTAGAGCAGCGTGTAGTTTTGAAATAAATAAACCCTAGTTGAGAGATGAAGTAGCCTGTAAACAGCCTTCATTTTCTTACTTCAAAGTGTGTGCCATTATCTTAAGACCTTCATTAGCCTGGTAAGAATTACTTTGGACAGGAAGAGCAAAAACTTCTCGATGTTTTGAGCTTTTAAGGGCTGTTCCCAGACTTCTAAAAATGTTTTGAATTTTTGTGGGGTTTTTTTGTTTCTTGCAGGAACGGATGTCGTCATTGTTAAAAATGGCAGAAGAATATGTGGCACGGGAGGTTGCTTAGCAAATGCACCTTTGCATCAGAACAAGAGCTACTTTGAGTTTAAAATCCAGTCCACAGGTTAGTCAGCAAAAATGTATAATGTTAAACTTGGAAGGTGTGTCCAACTGCCTGCACTGGTGGTCATATCTCAGGTACTGACCATGTGCATCTTTCTAATAGCATCACTGAACTTGCAAGCACTGGAGTTTTAGAAGTTGTTGTTGTGTAAAAGGAAGTATTTCTTTAATGAAGTATTAGAGAGGTAAGCACATTACTGAAGGAGTAAAAATACTAACACACCTTACTGCTTTGCATATTGTTCTGTGCATGTTTTTCAACTGGTGTATTTTAGCAGTGATTTTTAGTGAATGAATGCTTATGAGCCAATAAAACAGCATAGCAATGAATTATTTTTTTAAAAATAGTACTGCTTATCCAGCTGTTTGTCTGTTGTTGTTTGCTTTGATGCACATGTTTGCCTGTGCAAGGGTACCGCTTCTTGTGCTGCATTCTGCTTTTCAAGTCCAATGTACAGCACTTAGTCCAACAGCACGTTGTCAGAAGGAGCCTTTCAGCATCCTGGGTCTTTACCTGTGTTTTGCATAGACGTTACATGAGGCAACTGAAGGTGAATGAAATTGAGAAGCACTGTGCTTTTACTCGTATGGTCAGCTTCACTAGCGCAGAGCATACTCCATGTTTGCTTGTATTTTAACATTAAAAATCAGCTTGTGCTTTTAAAAACAACATACGCTGCGAAAATGAAGCTGTTCTTCTCCCAAGTGTGCAGGGGAGGGAAGAAGTTGAGTGTTAGTCCAGAGAAAAGCTTTAATGTTACCAGCTGGAGCTTGAAGATGGAGCTGTTAGTAAGCAGTTTGAATGGAGCATGGGCAGTGTGCACACAAATCTGTCCAAAAGACCTCACAGTCAAGTTGGTTGTTTAGGTTAAAACTATGATGTGGCAATATTAGGACCCCTTCTGTTGGGGAAAGGATCCACTGTAGCAGTTGTTCATTATTTATGCAGAGTATTGCTGTTTGTATACTTGAAAAGCACAGGAAATAAAGATCTCCTGGTCCCTAAGATCTGTATCTCATCTATTCCTGTGCCCCAAGGCAGGACATTTGTAGATCACTTACAACTGTGATGTTTTAAGACTGTCCTTGTGCAGTCTGTTAGGAGTCATTTATGGGGTCACTGAATCTTGTTCACACTCTTGTCCTTTTCCTTTTAGGCATGTGTAGGTATTAGAGGAAATCATTCTACAGTTTTGGGTTTTGAAATTGATTTTTTTCTATTTTTGCCTCATTTGTAGTCTTGTTGGTTGGTTGGTTTCATTCTCTCCTTAGAGATGATACTATTAAACTTTGAATTGGTTTTGAAGTTTATTCTAGAATATCTCTAATCAACCTAATTTGTCTTGAGAAGTGATGCTTAAAATGAGTGCTCTGCTCAAGCTGCAGTGGATAGGAAATGTCCTTCATCTGATGTGAATGCATGCAGAACAGTATCAGACCTGGGCATTCAGTTCAAAGCCTCAAACCCTGCTTGAGTCATCTTTGTGCTTTGTTGGGGTGCTGCTCATAAGTAGTCCTGAGATAGGGTTTTCTGGCCAGTTGTGCTTTGGTATTGCTGTCACTGTCTAGACTCTTGAATATTGTATGTGTTTGGAAAACATTAAAAAATTACAAGGAGAATTTCTTCTTCCCAAGGACTGGTGTAACCACCTGAAAAAGGAATCACCAAATGATTAAAATAATAGAATGATTTAGGTTGGAAGGGACCTCAGAGATCATCCAGTTCCAACCTCCCTGCCATGGGCAGGGACATCTCCCACTAGACCATGTTGCCCAGAGCCGTGTCCAGCATGGCCTTGAATACTTCCAGAGGGGTCATCCACAACTTGTCTTGGCAGCCTGTTCCAGTGTCTCACCACCCTCACTGTGAGGGATTTCATCCTAAGATCCAATCTAAATCTACTCTCTTTCAGCTTGAAAAAATGTGTTGTTACAATTTGATGCTAGTTGGATTTATTTTTTCCATCCTCCTACAGTCTCAGATTTTGTTTTCAGTATTTTTCTGGGACTAAAACTAAAGTAAGTGATTCTAGTTCTCTGGATCCTTTTTTTCAGGATTGATGCTGTTTCTCTTTAGTCTCTGTGACTACTTGTACTGGATCTGGCTGGGTGGAGCTAATTTTCTTCAGAGCAGCTTCTGCAGTGCTATGTTTTTGATTTGTGACCACAACAGTACTGCTAACACTAATGTTTTAGCATTGCTGAGCAGTGTTTGCACAGCACCAAGGCCATCTCTGCTTCTTATTCTGCCCTCCAGTGAATAAGATTGGGAGACAGTAAGAGACTGGAAGCAGACACAACCAGGCAGATAACGTGATCTAACCAAAGAGCTGTTCCATGCCACGTGTTGCTCACCAACAGAAAGGAGAAGAGGGGAGTTAGGGAGGTTAGCCATCTTTTGATTGGGAATTGGCTGGGCTACCTGTGAATGTTGCCACTGCAATTGTTTTCTTTAATTCTTCCACTTCTCCTTTGCTTATTAAACCATTTTTAGTCCTTTCCTCTTTTTTTGTCTCATCTGGGCCTTTGGGGGGAGGTGGGTGAGTGACTGGGTGATGCTTAACCACTTGCCAAGGTGTAACCCACAGTGAGTCCTGGTGTGTCCAGGAGATGTTTACTGCTATACTGCCACGGCACTTGTTAAAAACATGTTTTTCATGCTTCAGCCAGACAGTCTTTGAAGTGATGTGGTTCTTCCTCTTACCATGTTAATGTAATTTTTTAGGGATATGGGGTATTGGAGTTGCAACCCAGAAAGCAAACTTGAACCAAATTCCACTTGGTCGAGATGTCCATAGCCTGGTGATGAGAAATGATGGAGCACTCTACTATAACAATGAGGAGAAAAACAGACTACCAGCAAACAACCTTCCTCAGGAGGGTGATGTGGTGGTGAGTTGTTTAAGGTTTCTTTACTTGCTCAGCTGTTCCCAGATTCCTCTTTTTTGCAGCACTGTGGTCAGACTGACTTTTTCAGTCAAATTGCTCAGCTTACGTTTCTCAGGTGGAAAAGTGCTGGTATAAACTTGCACTGGATATCAGTAGACTTTATTCCCAGCATCAGTGTGTTTCTGAAAGAGGGACAGACTTAACCAGTGTTTGACAAGTAGCCTCTAAGGCACTGTTGGAGTCTGCTTGTGGTGTTTTCCTGGTGGGTTTCTCCCATCACTGATCCTGCTTTGTTTGAGAATCTTTCAGGTTGGAAAAGACCTTTAACATCATTGAGTCCAACCATTAACTCTAACATGGGACCTTCCTGAACTAATAATGTGTTGGAATGCGTGCAGTGGGTGTCACCATGTCCAGCTGAACTCAAAATCCTGTAGCCAGGTGGTTAACAATTACAAGGACAGTGAGCAGAGGCAGGTCCTGGTGATAAGTGAATTGTATTTGTAGGGAAGGAGAGCTGTTAAGCGGGGAGGGGATAAAGCTCACTGAGGACATTTTTAAGAATGAGTGTCAATGGAGAATCTTGCAGAGTTTTTGTACCTAACCGTTTCAGGTTTCCCAAAACACCTTTAGGTGACTTTTTTCAAAAGGTTGTGCTTTATTGCTGTGATTTTCTCACTGTCCTGTTATTTATTTGCAAAAATATGTGGGATCAGCACAGCAAATGACCATTTACCACCACTGTCTTCTCTTGCTGGTTAGCCTTGCAATGGTTAACCTAACAATGATTAAGGAATTTCATCTTAGAAGCCCCAGACAGTTAACATTGACTCCTCCATTCTTTACCCTCAAGATACTAAATAAATCACAGAATAATCCCAGTTGGAAAGGACCTACTAGATTACTGAGTCCAACCATCCCCACACCAACAAAAAGCCTGATCGATTGAGAAACACAAACTAAACCCCTCTGTGCTGCCACTCTAGCCTGTCACAAAGCACCATGGCTACACAGTTCTTCAGTACTTCTGGGGATGGTGACTCAACCACCTCCCTAGGAAGGGTTTTCTAGGGCCTCACCATTCTTTATGTAAAGATTTTCTTCCTAAGATCTAATCTAAATCTCCCCTGCATCATACCTCATACCATTGCCCCTGCTTCTGTCATCAGTCACCAAGCAGAGGAGGCCAACACCCACCTCTCTACAACCTTCTTTCAGGTAGTTGTAGGCAGTGAGGTCCCCCTCAGCCTCCTCTTGTTCAAACTAAACCTATACAGCTCCCTCAGCCTCTCCTTATGCGGTTTGTTCTCTAAACCCCTCACGAGCTTGGTAGCTCCTCTGGACCCATTCCAGCATCTCCATGTCTTTCCTGTAATGAGGGGCCCAGAACTGAACACAGTACTTAAGATGAGGCCATACAAGGTCACAACAACTTCTTTTCTCCTGCTGACCACACCATTCCTCATCCAGGCCAGGACACTGCTGGCCTTCTTGGGCACCTGGACACAGGTGAATTTGTTTTCTTTGAGGGTTGCAGACTTTTTTAGCATTGGCCAACCTACTCAGTCGGAACAGCTTCGACTAATGAGAGAAAAGTAGCTGATGTGCTACTGCTAAACTGGCCAGTGTTCGGAATTCTCAGTTTACCTTGTTCTGCCACTATAATAGATCTCTCAAGTGTTTAGTGACGACACAGACTGTCCCGCTGTAAGAGAAGCTATTAAGTCATTTGTGGCCCTGTTAGTGCTTTCTTCCTGCTCTGTAATCAGCACATTTATAGCATTGTTTGTGAAACTATGGTCTGCTGCTGCTGCCAGAGTAAATCATCTGTATGGGCAGATAAACTTAATCCATAACTTCCCTGTGTATTATTTCCATGAAGAGATACAAACATGTCCGAGTCCAGATGGTTGTGGTGAAGGGGGTTCAATCCGGTTGGTGACTGGGAACAAGTGGTGTCTGTCCCTCTGGGCTCAGTGTTGGGACCAGACTTGTTTAACATCTTTATCAGTGACCTGGATGAGGGGATCGAATGCCCCCTCAGTCAATTCACAGACGACACAAAATTAAGCAGCAGTGCCAATGTGCTTGAGGGTAGGGAGGCTCTGCAGAGGGATGCGGTCAGGCTGGAGCGGTGGGCTGAGGCCAGTGAGATGAGGTTGAACAAAGCCAAGTGCTGGGTCATGCCCTTTGGTCACAACAACCCCCAGCAGCTACAGAGTTGGGGAAGAGTGGCTGGAGAGCTGCCTGGTGAAAAGGACCTGGGGGTGCTGGGTGACAGCCGGCTGTACAGGAGCCAGCAGGGTGCCCAGGTGGCCAAGAAGGCCAGCAGCATCCTGGCCTGGATCAGGAACAGTATAACCAGCAGGAGTAGGGAGGTGATGGTGCCCCTGTACTCTCTGCACTCATGGGACCACACCTTGAGTACTGGGTCCAGTTTTGGGCACCACAGTATCAGAAGGTCATTGAGGTGCTGCAGCGGGACCAGAGAAGGGCAGTGAGGCTGGGGAGAGGGCTGGCAAACAGGCCTTATGAGGAGTGGCTGAGGGAAGTGGGGTTGTTTAGTCTAGAGAAGAGGAGGCTGAAAGCTACCTAAAAGGAGGATTCCTGAATGGAATCCTAAGTATTTGAAAAGGCAACTGCTACTGATCCTATATTAACTGGTGGTGTTTTGCAGAAGTATTTCCAGTGAGGTTTTTTAAGATGCTGTGGTTTGCTTAAGGGTGTTCAAATTCGCCAGTGGCTAAGAAAGCTAAATTAAGTAGCCATCTTATGTGTGTACACTTGTTAATGCTGTTTTGTTAATTTACTGTACTTTGCAGGGTATTACATATGACCATGTAGAACTAAATGTGTATTTAAATGGGAAGAACATGCATTGTCCAGCTTCAGGAATCCGAGGGACTGTCTATCCAGTGGTCTATGGTAAGTCAGAGATTTTTGAACTCTGCCACAGTAGGTGCAGTAATTGTGTGCCAAGTCTCTTCTGTGAGCTTTGTATTCTTCTCAATTTAAGGGTGTGGAATATGTCTCCTATGATGAAAGGCTGAGGCAGCTGGGTCTCTTGAGCTTGGAAAAAAGAAGACTGCAGGGTGACCTCATGAATGTTGATCAGTATGGAAAGGGTGGGTGTCAGGAGGAAGGAGCCAGGCCCTGCTCAATGGCATCCAATGATAGGATAAGGGGCAATGGGTGTCAGCTGGAACAGAGGAGGTTAGATGAGAAGAAACTTCTTCACAGTGAGGGTGCCATAGTGCTGGAAGGGGCTGCCCAGGGAGGTTGTGGAGTCTCCTTCTCTGGAGACCTTTAAAACCTGCCTGGACTGTTCCTGTGCGTCTGAATCTAGGGAATCCTGCTCTGGCAGGGGAATTGGACTGGATGATCTTTTGAGGTCCCTCCCAATGCCTGACCTACTGTGCTTCTGTGAAATGCAATACACGTCTATAATGTATGTTTTGGCAGTTGCAATGATAAATTGTATGGAAAGACAAGTCTAGGAAAAGTCACAAGTCGCATCTTCACCTTAAATTGAATGCCACTCAATAGCTGGGAATAAAAACACCACTGACAGTGTCCATGTCCGGCAGTTTGGGGAGTTACTGCACTCAGTCTAAAAATTATCAGTTAAAAACACTGTGAAGATTTAAAAGATGAAGAAGAACAAGAAATTTGAACTATCATAGAGTTGTGGGCTAACTGGAATCATCTCTGAAGCTTGGCATTTATGCCTGTGCATTCCATATCTTTCATAAACGCAGTGTCTGGTACAGATAGACACTGACTTGCTGTTTGTATTTTCTTCTAGAAGTAGTAACTGTAATGCAGCGCTACTACAGCTTCTTGCTGCACAGTGGCCATCTCTGCATTGCTGTACCAAACTGATGCCCAGAAATATCTCTGTTTGGAAGAGACTTCTAAGATCAAGTCCGGCCTTTGATGTTGAACTGACATGTTACCACTGGCCAGTGTTCCTGAGCACCCTATCTGCATGTCTTTTAAAGACCTCCAGAGGTAGTAAATCCACCATTGCCCTGGGCCATCTTTTTCAATGTTTGGTAATCCTTTCACTGAAGAAATTCTTAACATCCAGCCTAAACCTCCCCTGATCTAGCTTGTGGCCATTTCTATTGCTTGCCACCGGGGAGAAGAGGCTGTCTTACTCTTCAGTCTTCTTTTCAAGTCGTTGTGGAGAGCACTAAGGTCTCTCCTCAGCCTCCTTTTTTCCAGGCTAAACATTCTCAGTTCTCTCAGCTGCTCCTCACAAGACTTATGCTCCAAACCCTTTACAGGCCTTGCTGCCCTTCTCTGGATATCCTCCAGAACTTCTACATCCTTCTTGTAGTGAGGGACCTAGAACTGAATACAGTATTTGAGCTGTTCTGCCAGCAGCTGTCAATACAACACAACAGTTTTTAACCAGAAGCAAATACACCGTATCCAGTTAATCTCTGCATAGGCAGTTTAAGAAAGAATTTATGAATTATGAAAGCTGGAATTTGGCCAAGAGTTGTGTTAACAATTTACTCTTCCAGAACTTGGCAGTGGTTTTGCAGTTCCCAAAGAGTCAGAATTAAACATCTCATCTGAAAGGCAGCACTTCCCCTCACTCAGCGCTGAGATGGTTATAACTCACAGCAAATGTTCATTGCTCATTGGGTTCCTTGTGTTACACCCACAGCCACCTCCAGTTTATCTTCATTCCTGCATGAGCTTCATTGTGGAGTAGCCTCTTCCACAATTTTTGCTCTGATTAGATCCATGATGCAGATAAGTTTTTAATTTCATGGTTGGCTCCTAATGAACTGTTGGCATGTTCTCACATCTTGATGTGTTTGTAATAGTGAACGCTATTAGCAGGAAAAAGATACTCTAGATCTTATTCCTAGAGTCTTTTTCTAGACCTTATTCTAGAGCCTTTGAAATCTATAAATGCAGCTGACAAGTTCCATCTTTCCAAGCTGTTGGAGTGGGAATTGGTTTATGTGGAGGGTTTGTGCCACATGATGGCACTGCAAAAAAGTGGTGGCAGACAGCAGCTGCCCTGCAGCACTGTGCCATCTCAGAATCACACAATCATTCTGGTTGGAAAAGACCCTTTGGATCATTGAGTCCAATGATTTACTCTACAAGTTCACTCCTATACTGTATGCCCTAACACTACATCTTAGTGACTCTTGAACACACTCCAGGATGGTGACTCAACCCACCTCCCTGGGCAGCCTGTTGCAGTGCTCGACCACTCTTTTTGTGAAGAACTTTTTCCAGTCTAAACCTCCCCTGTTGCAGCTCAAAGCCCTTCCCTCTGGTTCTGTCACTAATCACATGTGAAAAGAGACCAGCATCAGCCTCTCTACAACATCCTTTCAGGGAGTTGTAGAGAGTGATGAGGTCTCCCTGTAGCCTCCTCTTCCTCAGACTAAACAGTAGCAGCACCTTCAGTTGCTCCTTGTAAGATCTATTCTCCAGACCCTTCACCACCTTTGTTGCCCTCCTCTGCACTCGCTCCAGCCCCTCAATGTCTCTTTTGCTGAGGTGCCCAAAACTGGACACAATACTCAAGGTGTGGCCTTACTAGTGCCGAGTACAGGGGGACAATCAACTCCCTCCTACTGGTCACACAGTTTCTAATACAAGCTGGGATGCCATAGGCCTTCTTGGCCATCTGGGCACTGCTACCTCCTGTCCAGCCACCTGCCGATTAGAACCTCCAAATCCTTTTCAGCCACACTTCTCCCAGCCTGTAGCGCTGCAAGGGGTTATTGTGACCAAAGTGCAGGACCCGACACTTGACTCTATTGAAACGCATGCAGTTAGCCTCAGCCCATCAATCCAGTCTGTCCAGGTCCCTCTGTATAGCCTGACCACCCTGCAGCAGATCGACACTCCTTCCCAACTTGATGTCATCTGCAAACTTACTGAGAGTATACTCAATCCCCTCATCAAGATCATGGCCATGCTGCAGGGCATTAGTTGCTGTGCCCTAACACTCACTGACTGTTGCATCTTCCCTAGGTTTTGTAAACAATGTGGCATAGCATGAGGCATAAAGACTGTGTTTAGGAAATGTTTGGCAGTGTGTTAGTGTACTGTAAATTGTGTTTGTCTCTGGCTGAACAAGTTCTGTCCCTGGGGAGGGCAATGGGCATTGCCAGGGTCGTTGTATCATCTTCCACAAGAGGACATAATTTCATAACTATTATCATCTTCTACAATCAAGTCTGACAACTGAAGCCTGCAAATTGCCTTTGCATGGTACTTACTTAGTATAATCTTTAACTGTAAATGTCCTTGATTTAGTGTGAATTACTAGTCATCAAATAATTTAGGTTAGAAAAGGTCTTTAAGAACATCAAGTCCAACTGTTAACCCAAGTGTACCAAGCCCACTGCTAAACAATGTCCCTAAACTCCATATCTACACAACTTTTAAACACATCCAGGAATGGTGATTCAGGTACTCCGGGCAGTCTGTTCCAGTGCCTGACAACCCTAACATCCAACCTAAACTTGTCCTGGCCCAACTTGAGGCCATTTCCTCTCATTCTAGCTCTATTACTTGTGAAGAGACCAACCCCCACCTTTCTGCAGCCTCCTTCATGCAAAAGGATTTTACCATAGTGAGTTTCTGAAATATTTGCCCTGTCTGTAATTCAGACTAGAACTACATATATCCTTCTAAAAGATAGTGACAGAGCAGGCAAAACTGGTGTCACAGTTGAGAGTGTAAAGCAGAAAGATGCACTGGAAGGTTGTTCCCTTTAGCAGCTGCACCTTAGGTGAAAATGCTACCTGAACACAGGAGAGTGCAAATGCATCAGTAGGGGTTTTAACTGAGACTAAGAGGGAAAAAATCCTATCTTGGCTCCAAGATACCAAAATTCCAACACAAAATGTAGGGATGAAGCTTGCTGCTGTGCCAGGGTCACCTTGGAAGGATTTTGCTTTTCTGACAGGTTGTGTATTTCAGCTTGCTAATGCAGTAGATGAAAGCTTTGCTTGGGCAATTTGTAGTGCTTTCTTTTTCTATGTTCTAATTGAAGGCAATGCCCTGGGTTAAAATGAAGGTCTAGATGTGTTCTGGGTTGGTGCCTGCAATCCAAGCACAGCAACCAGCTCTCGCTGAGAATTCAACAGGCAAAGAAGCAACTTTGCTAAAAAGGACAGAATTTATTGAACTCATCACCAGTAAGATAAGGAAAAACCTCTAAATAAGTAAAACAATCAAAAAAGGTAAACCAGAAACTGAATCACAAGGACTTCACACACACTCTGAGAGAAATGGGAGACAGCTAACACATTGGGTTTTGGCTTCAAAGGAGAGCCCAGGGAAAAGAGAGTGTAAACTATCACTCTAACCAGAAGGGGAATTCACCCATCACCTCCATCCACATCGTATGCTTGTGGAAGAGTTCCTTTTCTGGTCCTCTTGCAGACACCAGCTTCCCCTGTACATCTCAGGCTTGCTTCTAACTCCTCTGTCTTGGGAATTCTTAGCAATGTGACCACAGCCAGCGGCATCTCAGATGTAGGAATAGACAGAGCCCCAGTCTCTTTGTGCTTGTCAAAGGTTTAAGACATCAGTATCTTAGGATAGCTCTCTCTCTCTTACCAAAAGCTTCTTGCAGTCTTTCAGTGGCAGAGCACACAGCATTTGCTGTCACATGGGGCAATGCCTGTTGTGGTAAACAGGCCTGCTCAAGGGCTTTTTCCTCTCTTTCCTCTTTTCCTTCTCCCAAGTAGCTATGGCTCTGCGGGAGGGAGAGAGTTAAGAGCTCACCACCATCTCTTGATCTTCAAAGGCGATCAGGCTGCAAGAATGATGTGTGGGCAGCAGCTCCTTGCTTCTGCCTGCTGCCAGGAACAGTGTCAGGGCTGGACCCCATGGCAGAGCTGCAGCTACAGCCCAAGGGCTCTGCTCCTTCTGTGTTCCAGCCTTTAGGGAAAGGGGAGCTGTGGCTGCCTGTTGTCCCCCCCACTTCCTGTGGGGGCCTTGCCCCACCGCTGAGGGGGTAGAGGCTGTACTTGGCCAAGCAGAGCTCTTACGAGAGATAGGCAAAGAAGAAGTACAGCAATCAGGACGTCCACTCTCTTTTATAGGCTCTGTCCACCAGTCACCTGTAGGGCCAAGACACTGACTCAGGGCTCTGATGGGAGAGCTGCCTCTAACTCCAAAATCAAACACTTTGAAAATTTGGACAGTTTTCAAACTACAACAGGCAGTAACACTCGTGTCTGAGATTATGCAGTGGGTTCAAAACTGGGAGAAGTGTTGTAAAAAACCCAGTCATTCCAACTTAAAGGAGCAACCAGAGCAGCTCTTTTTGCATCCCATGCTAAAACAGATGGTCTGTTACTAAACACTGCAGACATCTGAAACCTCGTGGACCACCAGAAAAATCATTGCAGTTATCACCAGCACAATAAGGAAGTGGACAATCAAATGTGCAGCTGAGGAGGTGACCACCCAGCAGTCTGTATCTGGCAGTATCCTTCATCTGTAGGTTTCTGGACAAATAGAGAATGTGAAGGGGATTGCCTGGAGCCCTGCTGACGGTCCCAGTGAAATCACAGGTAGCATTCTAATCGACTTTGCACCAAATAGCGTTGCTGACTCAAGTAAACAGCAGGAGGCAGAGAAGATTTGCTGTCCGTGGGTACGAGCGTAGGGCTTGGGCGAATTGAAAGAGCTCTATGTTAATTGTATCACATCTATGTAACAGAGGTACTGAAGAAGATTCTTGGTCTGAGCATCGTATATAACTGTTACAATGGTGTAACAGAGGATCAGACTGCGAGTGTTCCTCGCCCTCTAACTCCCTGTGTTTGATTCTCTTCTGCAGTTGATGACAGCGCCATTCTGGATTGTCAGTTCAGTGAATTTTACCACACACCTCCGCCAGGATTTGAAAAGATCCTCTTTGAGCAGCAGATCTTCTGAATGGCTTCCTACTGAAAATCTGCACCCAGCACTGTTACAAAAGCTTTGTCATCTGAAATAAAGCTTCACTTTACTTTTAGGAAACATATCTGTATTTTTAGTAAGTACTTGTGACGCTGTCGCCTGCCGAGTGAACATATTTACTGCAGCACCAGGTAACGGTGTTGCGGATATGAGATTCCTGGCGATGTTTTGTGGTTGAAAAGTGAGTGTGTTGGGGCAGGGTGTTTCTCTGATTTGTTCTTGATGCAGAAGCAGACTAAGGGATTTTGTTGTCAGCAGTGTTACATTCAGTGTTTTGAATAAACTGGAGCTCTGTGAAGCAGGCAGCTCCTATGCCTGTGATAGCTGTGGCGATGGATAGATCGGAACCATTCTTTTCCCAGCTTTTTTTGCCCCAGAAGCCACAGGCTTTGTTTAAGGGAAGCACGGGTTTCCAGCCTGTGATTTGGAGGTGCGCTGTCCCAGTTGTGCACAATGACTAACCATATGATGGCACAACAAGCAGCAAGAGACTTTTTTTGTGGCAAGATGTAACTTATCTTAGACCAGCAAATCTGACTTACCTGTTTCTCCTAGCTTTTAATTTGCTTTCCTTGTGACAAAGAATAGGATGCTTCCTAGTAATACGTTGTTGTTTGGTCTTGAAAGGTAAACCTGAACACTTGCTGTGTTTTGAGGACCACCACGCTCTGCTGCTCTGATAGGGGAGTCAGTGCAGATCACTCAGCTTGGGTGTGCGAGGAGCCAGGTGAAGGGTATGAGATGTCATGGTGAAGCTTTACATCTAAACTGTAAATCGGATTATTCTTTTCTGGAATAGTGCATTTCATTTCTATGCGAATCACTTAGAAACGATTAATGGCTAAGACATTGTTTTAAAATGTGACGCCCTCAAATAGCAATTGTGAGATGCTTTCTCCCCCCTCCCCCTTGTCATATTTAATATACTTCCTAGAGGAATCTTTATCGTGAAGAAAATCTTCATACTGGATGTTTGGGGTTTTATTTTTTGTTCTGTCTGTTCCTGTGTTGATGCATTTGCATAAATTAATGATTTTATTTAAATATTTTTAGAAATGATCTGATTTTGAAATTTTCAAATACAAACAGCTTTCTCAAAGCCTTTCACCTTAGGATTTTCTGCGTTTGTCTTTTCATTGTGAATGGCTCGTGTTTCGCTTCCTTTCAGCCGTGACAGCATTGGGTAGAACTCTTTAGCCTGAAAGGAATGATGTCCTTGTCAGCATTGTGCTATCAATCTGGGATAAGGCACTGAAGTTTTACCGTCTCACCTTGAAATCTGCTCTGCTCTGCTCTGCTGTGATCAGATCTGCAGTCTGAGTTGAATGAAACACTCCTATGTTTTCTTTCAGTTTCACCAGTAGATTTGTGAGCAGCTCACCCTGCTAGGGCAGAGGCTTCTGTGGTAGGTTGGCTCTGGCTGGATGCCAGGTGCCCATCAAAGCCTCTCTGTCACTCCCCTCCTCAGCTGGACAGGAGAGAGAAAATAAATTAAAGGCTCATGGGTCAAGATAAGGGCAGGGAGATCACTCCCTGATTACTGTCATGGGCAAAACAGGCTCAGTTGGGGAAAATGCATTTCATTTATTGCCAATCAAATCAGAGTAATATAATGCAAAATAAACCCAAACCTTAAAACAACTTTCCCCCAGCTCTCTCTTCTTCCCAAGCTTTACTTTACTCCCATTTACCTCCTACCTTCCAGTAGTGCAGGGGAATGGGGGTTACTGTCAGCTCATCACATGTTGTTTCTGCTACTTCTTCCTCCTCAGGAAAGGACTTCTCAGCTCTTACTCTGCTCCAGCATGGGATCCCTCCCATGAGAGACAGTCCTTCGTGAACTTCTCTGGCGTGAGTCCTTTCCACAGGCTACAGTTCTTCATTAACTGCTCCAGTGTGTGCCCTTCCCACAGTCCTTCAGGATCACTGCTCCATCGTGAGTCTCCCACAGGGTCACAAGTCTTAACAGCAAACTTGCTCCAGCATGAGCGCCTCTCTGTGGGTCAATAGGTCCTGTCAGGAGCATATTCCAGAAAACGTTTTCCAGAGGTCACAATCTCCTTCAGAACAGGTGACATCTGGCACCAAAGCATAGGGGCAAAATAGGTTCTGTGCCTTCAGAGTTGAAGTTGTGCCTACAAGCAAAGAACCTGGTCCACTTAACCCTAAACCATGCAAGACTTAGCAGGAACAAACACCAGGTGATTGTAATGGGTGACTCCCTGCTGCAGGGAACAGAGACACCCATCTGTCAGCTCAGTCTAGAGATGTTTTCTGCCTTCTGGGGGTCAGGATCTGGGAAACAGTTGAAAAACTACTGAAGCACATCTCTCTCTGACTACAACCACCTGCTACAACTCCATGTAAGCTCAAATGACACTGTCAGGGGAAGCATGGGTAGGATCAGGTAGTGAGGCGGATTGTGAACTGGCTGCAGGGTAGAAGCTAGAGACTAGTGGTCAATGGAACAGTGTCTAGTTGGAGGCCTGGATCTAGTGGAGGCCCCAGCAGTCAGTACTGGGACCAGTACTGTTCAATATTTTCATCAGTGACCTGGATGAGGGACTAGTGTGCCCTGTTAGCAAGTCCTCCCAAGGCTGGCAGCTGTGGCTGACACTCCAGAGAGCTGGGCTGCCATTCAGCAGGACCTGGACAGGCTGGAGAGTTGGGCAGGGATGAATTGAATGGAATTCAACAAGGGCAGGGGAGAGTCTGGCATCGGCAACAACAACCCCAGGTACCAGGATAGGGTGGGGTCTGACCTGCTGGAGAGCAGCATAGGAGAAAGGAACCTGAGAGTCCTGGTGGCCAGCAGGATGGCCAGGAGCCAGCAATGTGCCCTTGTGTACAAGAAGGCCAGTGGAACCCTGGGGCAGGTTAGAAGGAACGTGGGTTAATAGGTATCCAGACAGGTTCTCCTTCTGCTCTACTCTGCCCTAGTGAGACCACATCTGGAATCTTGTGTCCAGTTTTGGGCCTCTCAGTTCCTGAGGGACACAGAATTGCTTGAGAGAGTCCAGCAGAGCCACAAAATGACGGAGTAGAGCATCTCCCTAATGAGGAAAGGCTGAGGGAGATACATGTCTTGAGCCTAGAAAAAAGGAGACTGAGGGGTGACCTCATTAATGTTNCAGGTTAGAAGGAACGTGGGTTAATAGGTATCCAGACAGGTTCTCCTTCTGCTCTACTCTGCCCTAGTGAGACCACATCTGGAATCTTGTGTCCAGTTTTGGGCCTCTCAGTTCCTGAGGGACACAGAATTGCTTGAGAGAGTCCAGCAGAGCCACAAAATGACGGAGGAGAGCATCTCCCTAATGAGGAAAGGCTGAGGGAGATACATGTCTTGAGCCTAGAAAAAAGGAGACTGAGGGGTGACCTCATTAATGTTGGTCGATATAGAAAGTGTGGGTGTCAGGAGGAGGGAACCAGGCTCTGCTGAGTGTCATCTAATTAAAGGGCAAAGAGTGTCAGCTGGAACAGAGGAGGTTCCACATAAAGATGGAAAGAAACTTCTTCCTGATGAGGGTGCCAGAGCACTGTAAGCGGCTGCCCAGGGGAACGTGGAGACTCCTTCTCTGGAGACACTTAAAACCCATCTGGACTGTTCGTGTGCAACTGGATCTAGGGGATCCTGCTGTGGCAGGGGGATTGGACTGGATGATCTTTTGAGGTCCCTTCCAGTGCCTACCACTCTGTGATTCTGTGATAAAAAGTGACTAGTAAGCTCTGGGCATGGGGACATGAGTGCTGAGCTCAGTCCTGCTGGTGAGGGTAAAAGGGATTGAGAAGTCAGTAATCACCTGCAGAACTGGTGTTTGCAACAGGGTATTGGGTTCTGTGACTGTGCGATTTTGTTTTGCAGGTGAACATCTGCTTGGGAGAGGTGGGATCTGCCTCACTGAGTGGGGCACAGCTGTTTTCACCAGCAGAATTGCTGACCTTATTAGGAGAGCTTTAAACCCAGAACGACAGAGGAGGGAGAATGCTGAATAGGTTCACTGAGCAAAGTTGGAGTGGTGGTGGGAAGGGATCACAACGTTAACAAAATGAGTTTGAAGCAGGTTCACCTCAGTGCTTGCATGTAAGCAAGGAAGTGCCTACAAGGCATCATCATGGAGAAATCCTCAAATTCTTTCTAGAAGTCAGCACACTGGGGTGCTGCTGTCAAGTGTCTGTATGCTAATGAATGCAGAGTGGGGAATAAACATGAATTAGAGATCTGTGTGCAGTTGCAGGGCTGCAATCATGGAGATGTGGTGGGATGGCTAGGTGTTGCAAAGGAGGGATACAGGGTCTTTAGGAAGGACAGGATGGAAAGGTGAGGAGAGGGAGTTATCCTTTATGTGAGAGGGTAGCTGGAGTGCATGAAGCTCTAGGGCCTGGGGATGGATGAGGAGCCAACTGAAGTCAATTTATGGGTTAGGATTAAAGAGATGTCAAGGGTTAGGGCTGCTCCAGCCACTAGACACTTACAAGGGAATAAGGGAGAGAGACTTGTGGATTGGAAAACGAAACCAGTTTTAATGAAATAATATCAATAGAATGAAATGCATACAAACCAATACCCAACCCCTCTACTTCACTGTCACCAGACGCTGAGGAAGCCTCCCAGACCAGACTCAACAGCAGATGGGATCAGGAGATGAATTCTGGAACTAAATTCAGGAACACATGGATTGGGATCAAAGGCAGAACACACAGAGTCCTCCTTGGACATCAGCCACTAAAGAAGAGAGATTGATTCTTGTCGTCCCTCAGCTGTACACTGAATAAGACAGATATGGAATGTAAAATTCTGTTGGTCACCTGTCCTTTCCACTCCTCCCCTCAGGTGCAACCTCTCACTGTACCCCAAAGAGGCACATGAGATTTAACAGCGGCATTGATCTCCGTAGGAGCAAGTCTAACCAGACTTCATCCCAGTCCTGGTAGTAACCATAAACATCATGCGTTATCACTTGTAGAACAGATGCTGTCTGCAGAAATACACTGTTAACTTCAGAAACTGCAGTTAGTTAGAAGAGACTGAGCTGGAAAGTAAAATAACTGAACAATGAGTCCTGTTCTAACTCAAACCAGGACATGAGAGGGCAGGTAAAGGTGATATTATTGTGGATGGCTGCTGTATGCTACCTGACCAGGAGGAACAAGTGGATCAGGCCCTCTGTAGAGAGATAGGATTCTCATGTTTGCAGGTAATAGGAAACCCCTTTGATACCTGATGGAGTGATAATGCAGCAGGGCAGAAGAAATCTAGGAAGTTCCTGGATTGTGTTGGTGATAACTCCTCCTAGTGTTAGAGGAGCCAACAAGAAGACTGTTGGTAACGTGAAAGTCAAAGGCAGCCATGGCTGCACTGACCACGACATGGTGATGTTCAGCATCCTGAAAACAGGGAAGAGGATGAAAAGAAGCTCACAGTGCGGAACTTCAGGAGAGCAGACTTGGGCCTCTTCAAAGATGTGCTTCAAAGAGTCCAATAGGATAAGGTACTGGGAAGAAGGATGAACCCATTGATTGATGGTGTGGGAGACCCAGTGACACAACCCGTGGAAAAGGATGAGGTACTGAATATCTTCTTTGCCTCAGTCTTTGCTAACAAGATGAGCATTCAGAAATCCCAGAGACAAGGGGAAAAGATTAGGAAGATACGCCTTGGCCTGAGTAGTAGCAGAGTGTTCATTCTTACAGCAAATGAAAAGCTATCTGGACGTAGTCCTGAGTAATTGGCTCTAGATGGCCCTGCTTCAGTGGGGCAGCTGGACTGGAAGATCTCTTCTAACCTCAACAATGCTGTGATTTCTTTCTTTAGCTGGTATTGCTATACTAGTCAACATTTTCCAAATACTTCTGCAAGCCAGCTCTTCAAACTTGACATAATTGTATGTGCACAAGCATAAATACACACAGATCTATAGATCTACATCCAGAAACAGATATAAAAGGAAAAGAAAAGGTGTGAGTTCTTCCCCCGTTTCAATCATATCTCTAGAACACAATTGTATAATTGTTTAGGTTAGAAAAGACCTTGAAGATCATAGAGTCCAAACATCAACCCAAACCTACCAAGTCCACTGCTAAACCCTGTCCCTAAGCTTGTGACTTGTAAACACGTCCAGGAATGGCGATTCAGTCAGCCCCCTCCCTGTTCCCTTTCAATGCACAAGTTTTTTCCTAATGTCTAACCTGAACTTCCCCTGATGCTCCTTTCCCAGTTGTACCATTTCCCTTTTGGTGTCTTTCAACCACGTTTTCAACAGTGCTTCTTTGCCATGAAAGACTACTGAAATGGAAGAGTGGGGAAAGGAGGAAATATCTGAAGAACTTCTTATAGCTTTATCTAACTGCATCCAGCAGATGACTTGTTTTGAGGTTTACTGTTGGGGTTAACAGTCAAAGCTGTTACTTTGAGCTTAGTGGACTTACTTGGTTGGTTTTAGGTTGGACTGGATGATCTTGAAGGTCTTTTCCAGCCTCATCATTACTGTGAGACTGTGACAGTGTAGACTCGCCTTTGCAATACAGGGGAAGGGTGTCTTCTTCAAAGCTAGTGTTTGAAAAGGAAAATGTTTTGGTAAATAGAAAATACTCAAAATAGCATCTAAACTCACCTTATGAAAAGAGCCTGCTTTCATAGCTCTAAGATGCTCATTTTTCATCTTAAACAGTGAGAGGCATTTCTAACACCGCATAACGCGGAGAAGAGGAGGTTGAGGGGTGACCTCATTCATGTCTCTAAATCTGTGAGGGGTGGGTGTCAGGAGGATGGAGACAGGCTCTTCTCAAGGTCATCTGGGGACAGGACAAGGGGCAATGGGTGCCAGCTGGAACAGAGGAGGTTCCATATCAATATCAGAAGGACCTTCTTCCTAGTGAGGGTACCGGAGCACTGGAACAGGCTGCCCAGGGGGGTTGTGGAGTCTCCTTCTCTGGAGACATTCCAGACCCATCTGGCTGTGTCCCTGTGTGACTTGGTCTAGGTGATCCTGCTGTGGCAGGGGGATCGGGCTAGATGATCTTTCAAGGTCCCTTCTGATCCCTAATGATTCTATGGTTCAATTTCTAGGGCAAGGTGGCTGCTGTGTTCAGTGCTCAGCAACATGCATCTCCTCTCTGAACACAGACCACAATGAAGGCAGAGAAGGAGGAGGCATAAACCCAAAACCATAAACTCCAAACCCCTTCTGTTTGTTCACAGAGCTGCAAAACCCAACTTGGACTCCAAGTTAAACGTCACATTTTTCACAGCACCTTCCCAATGCCTCAGGTCAGGAAACCTGCACAAATTTCCAACTATGACAAAAGCTTTGGGAGAGCTCGGAGACGATGCTGTTCCTGTGTACCTCACCTAATTCTCAGCCTGAGGCAAATACTGGTGGATTGAATGTTGAATTTGTGTGCTTTGAATACTTACAAGAATAGAGTTGGGGGGGCGATCAATCCTCCTGAACTGGCTTGTATGAGAGCCCTTTCTTTGTTTTCTTTCCCCATCTAGACAGCTTTTTCTAGCACTGCGTTAGACCTAAGGAAGCCCATTTGATCTGTCTGTCAAGATGAGGCAGCACAAGAGCTCTTTCACGCCCCACACGGTCTTAGTATCTGACACTTCCAGGTAAGAGGAACATTGGAATTTCCTTTGCTGCAGAAAAGAGGGGTGGGCTGGGGATTAAATGAGATTGAAAGAACGTTCTTGTAGGCAGTCATCTGCTCAAGGCCAGAAGTCCAGTGTGGCGAGAAGTACAGAAATAAAACTCAGGCCATTCGTCCCTACTTCCAGAACGTGTCGAGAAAAGAAATGTCTCTCTTTGTGTATATGTATTCAGGTTGCATTGTGTCTGCAGTCTAATTCAAGATAATACAGGGAGAGGTAAACCAGAAGCCAAGTCACATCCATGGAAAATTCTGGCATGTTTAGCAGACAAGACAGCTCCTAGCCTCAAGAAACGTGAAGACCTGAGTCATATTTCTTGGATGCACTCATTATGCTGGCAAGCAGTACCCATCAAAGTCCCCATTGTTGAGAAATCTAAATTCCCTTTTGCCTTAAAAGATCTTTACTTGGTGCTGGATGGCTTTTGACCTCTCCGTGAGCAAAAAAGTATTATACTGAATAATGACTGCAGCAGTGGGTGCCAGCTGGAACAGAGGAGGTTCCCCATCAATATCAGAAGGAACTTCTTCACAGTGAAGGTACCACCGGAGCACTGGAACAGGCTGCCCAGGGGGGTTGTGGAGTCTCCTCTGGAGATGTTCAAGACCCGCCTGGCTGTGTTCCTGTGGGACTTGGTCTAGGTGACCCTGCTCTGGCAGGGGGATTGGACTGGATGATCTTTGGAGGTCCCTTCCTATCCCTAATGATTCTATGATTCTATATAAGCTTGGCTGATTAGTATGATTATTGTGGTTGCTCTCCAACAAACCTCTTTTCAGCATGCCAGCCTCTGCAGTGTCCATGCCCAGCGAACACGCTGGATGTTCATGTTAAGTGATGCATTCCTGGGTGTGGTTTGAGTTTTCACCCTAGTTTTGGCTTGGCAAGGAACAGGACACTTGAGAGGGTTGAGGTGCAGCTTGACCCCATCCTTTCACGCAGTCCAGAGGAGTGACAGTACCACGGTTCTTACCTCAGGTGGGTAGGTTGGCTCAATCAATGGCTCTTCCTTTCTGAAATCTGGATCATCTGGGCAACAATCAATCCTTTCCATTCTTCCTTTTGAAAATCCCCGTAACGGCTTTGAGCTGTTGGATGCAAACACCTTTGTTCGGACAGCAGCAGATGCCCTTATAGACTGCAAAAGGCTCTGAGAAAGGCAGAGTAAATAAACAGAGAAAATGAACCATGTCATATTGCCACGCAGAGAGGAGTTTTCTCCTCCGAATGAAGCAATTAACATGTACGGACTCATTCCGCTGGGCTGGGAGGAAGCGGGAGGCGCATTATTTAAACGAATTGCCATGTAGCCCATGATTATCATTAGGATTCATTCAGACCCAGGCATTCAGCAAAGCATTCAGCTCAGTGGCTGGCTCCGGGCTGCCTCTCTATCAGTACCTATTGTTTCATAATCTTGTACTCGGTGCTTTTTTTATCCCAACCAACTCTGCCTTGTTTATTACCCTCCCCAGTGACTGAGCCCAAGCATGTTAACAACGCCTGGCTTCATGCAGCTCTTTTTCTCATGTAAGCTGAAAGAGAGACATCTTCTCCCCTAATTGCTGAGAATCTCTCCAGCTTTGTGTTTTCTGTTTTGAAGGCTTTTTTAGGGGGAAGCACTGGGGATATATATAAATCTGAGTGCTCACTGATAGGGGAGATAACTGCCCGCTCCCTCCAAGCACGGCAGAGCTCTTCTAAACATCTCTGCCCAGGCAAGTTTCTGTGAGACAGATGGGAACCTTGCGCATGGCTCAGCAGCCACAGGGGCTCTTCCTTTATCCCAGCCAAACGGTTTCCCTCTGCTAACAGCAGCACAGCTCAAGAGAGCTCTCCAAGACCAGATCTGACTGTTTCTGGCCATGAGCTCCTCAGACTATTCCCATGTGGGGTCTGCAGTCAAGTGGGATGGGGATGCACAGGCAGCACAACTGCAAACATTCATCAGGGAAGGAATCGCTTTCAGACAATTCCCTCCCCATCTTGTGAGAAGATGGGTCTTGTTGCAAATATCTCCAGGTGTTTTTCTCCCTCTGTTCTGATTTGGAACAAAACCAAATGAGAAATCAGCAATTTTTTTGTTGCTTTGTGGGCGTTGACCTGACTTAGGAGTAATCCGGCTTCTCAAAAGGAATCTAGTCATCTCCAAGCAGCCCTAATGCCCTTAATAGCCACCTTCCCTGTAGCACCTCTGTAATGCCCCCCACTCTCCCAGTGTCCTGCAGTGGGTGAGTTGCAGTACCAGGAATCTCATAAATGCCCAGGTGGCCAAGAAGGCCAGCAGCATCCTGGCCTGGATCAGGAACGGTGTCACCAGCAGGAGTAGGGAGGTGATGGTGCCCCTGTACTCTGCACTCATGGGACCACACCTTGAGTACTGGGTCCAGTTTTGGGCACCAGAGTATCAGAAGGTCATTGAGGTGCTGCAGCGGGGCCAGAGAAGGGCAGTGAGGCTGGGGAGAGGGCTAGCAAACAGGCCTTAAGAGGAGTGGCTGAGGGAAGTGGGATTGTTTAGTCTAGAGAAGAGGAGGCTGAAAGGAGACCTTGCTCTCTACAGCTACCTAAAAGGAGGTTGTAGTGAGGCTGCTGCTGATCTCTTCTCCCAAATTCCTGTCGATAGGATGAGGGGAAATGGCCTCAAGCTGCATCAGGGGAGGTTTAGATTGGATCATAGAAAGAGGTTCTCTCCTGAGAGAGTGGTTGGGCACTGGCATAGGCTGCCCAGGGAGGTGGTGGAGTCACTGTCTCTGGAGGGGTTTAAAAAAAGAATAGCTAGAGCACCTGAGGCCACGGTCTAGGGGTTGGGGAGATGTTGAGATGAGGGCTGGACTTGGGGATCCTGGAGGTCCTTTCCAGCCAGGAGGATTCTATGGTTGTATGAAATGAGCACTGTGACGTGGCGTTACCAAAGCAGCGGCTGACTGTTTTTTTGGGCACCACTGATGCCACCAGATTTCAGCTTTCAGCTTCCCAAATTATTTGCACAATCCCAGCTCCTGGAAGGAGTTCACCTGCCAGGCCACAACCCAATATCTTGTTTGGGGACAGCTAGTTCTTGGCATGAAATCCACAGCTCTGTGCACGGCAGTGGTGCTCCTCATACCAGCACAGACCCGTCGTAGCTCACCCAACTCCGTGTTTTGCGACCTGGCATGACCCAGCATGTTAGCTCAGGGTATCCATATCTTCCCATAAGACTTGAGCTCTGCCTGCCATCTCCTTTTGCACAGGGCCATCCCAGTGCCATTTGGGGATGGGTGTGTGGCACCTCACACCAAGCCACAGTGGTGGCCCTAAACAGGCTGCCCCAGAGGGTTGGCCCTCATCCCTGGCACGCTGCAGAGAGCACTGTAAATCCTCGGGGTGGAGGCAATGCTCTGGGGCAAGGCTCTGTGGCATCCAAGTTACTGTGACTGGGAGGGGATGAGAGGGCTGCTCATGGGAACAAGCAGGGCACTGCAGGGTGATAGCTGCTACTCCACCAAGCACTGGGTGACCCCTCTAAGCACCAGTTGGGTAGGAGTTGCTGCAGGCTCCCTGTGATGGCAGAGGTTATGGAGACCCTTCTCCAGCTTAAACCAGATTTGCCTTCTGTGGCAAGGGGGGTGTAAACTGTTAATTTCCCGTGACTCTCATACACAAGTGTGACTTTACACAGTCCTGGCTCTTCTCCTCCTTTCTACCCTACACGGTTAAGACTGTAGAGTTTTCTTTCATTTCAGCTGAGGTTTACTCCGAAGAAAAACAACAACTCTCTAGCCAGTTCAAACAATTGTGAAATAAATCTCCATCACCACGCTGAGAGGAAAAATGGTGGGGGGGAAATGTTCTGCCCTCCCATGCCAAGTCACCTTCCAAAGCAGTATCTGCTCCTCCAGCTGACTACAGGTGCTAGGTTGCCTCGGGATCCTCTGGTGTTTTTATGGGATGATCCACCAAGGAAACACATTACACAATTCTGAGCTCAGAGGTTTATGCAAGAGGCTGCCAGCGATGCGCTTGCAGACACACAGCCTGGGCCATGCCCTCCCTTCCCACAGCATGTTGACTTTACTGGAGACTTGGGATGGGCTTCACGTTCCATAGCCTGCCTGTAGACCTGTGCATTCGGAGTCTCTGCTCGGACAGAGGCCCCAGCTCATGGTGAGAAAACTTCAGAGCTTTGAGCCAAGAGCCGTGAATGATTTTGAGAGGGTGAGTCGCATCCTTCCCTCAGCAGTTGCGTCTCGTCTATACAATAGCGAGTGTGTGATTCACAGCAAAGAATTCCATCTTCTATCTCTGCTCCTCTGCTGGGTGGAAAAGCCCTTGGCCCCACAGTGTCTGTGCATCTGTGTCAAGAGGCTGAAGGTGCTGGGCGCAGCTCCTATCACCCACGCCTACTGATCCGGGAAGCTGCTGTGAGGGGGTTAAAGGAAACAAGTCAATCTTTACTCTTCCTGCTTTCTCCCCAGTTTCAGATCAATAGCAAAAGCAGAGAGTATGCTCCTGCTTTTGTGATTCGGCTTAAAACTGCTTCTGATCTGGGTGAGCTGAGTTTTTATGCCACCTCACGTGGTTTCTTCCCTATAATTGTCATTTCAAGGATAGGTTGGAGACAGGAAGAGAAGGCAATGGAAAGCAACAGTCCCACGGTGACAAAGCCATCCCCTTGTTTCCCAGGGAAACCTGCTATAGGGGGGTTATCAAGAATGGCCCAAAAAGAACCCTGCCAGCCAAACCCACCGTAAAGTCAAGTGCAACAAAACTGGACAATGGTGCCCTTTACAGGACTTGTGCCTGCTAAATCTGAAGGTGAAAGATGCTGCTTGGAGAACTGATTCTTTGAGTCGTAACTGGGTTCTTTGCCCTCCCCTAGGTTGGCTCTCTGCTGATCAAGAAGAGATGAGGAGAACCGAGGCATGAGCTTCGCTGATGCTGCAAGCACAATCCCACAGGTGAGAATGGTGGGTGTGTAGGTGATAGGAGAGGGTCCTGGTTGCCGTCAGGTGCAGGGCGGATCACAGATCCAAAGTGTAGTTAGAACACATAGGGCAGCAAGGAAAAGGAAAAGGACTGACATGGGTTTACCCATTATTTTCCATCTCCCTGTAGGAGAGGAAAGGTGCCAGTCAGCCAGTCTAGCTCTGAGGTGATCTGACTTCATTAGCAGTTTTGCCTTCTCATGGATGGATTAGAAAGCTGATTCTCTGAGCCATGGACAAGGCTGGCACCTTGGAGATCACTGCTGCAATAGACTGATGAAAGCCTATGCTTGTGGCAGTCAGCTGTTTCCCTGTGGGAAAGGACCTGGGAGTACCAGTGGATGAAAACCTGCCCATGAGCCACCAGTGTGTAATTGCTGCCCATAAGACCAACCATGCCATGGGCTGCATCAAAGAGAGTGTGGCCAGCAGGTTGAGAGAGGTGATTCTGACCCTCTACTCTGCCCTGGTGAGACCTCACCTGGAGTACTGTGCCCAGTTCTGGAACCCCCAGCACAAGAATGATGTGGACTTCTTGTAGCAGGTCCAGAAGAGGGCTACAAAAATGATCAGAGGGCTGGAGCACCTCTCTCATGAAGACAGGCTGAGAGAGCTGGGGTTGTTCAGCCTGGAGAGGAGAAGACTGTGGAAGAACCTTACAGTGACCTTCCAATCCTTGAAAGGGGCTGTCAGAAGCCTAGGGAAGAACTACTCACAAGGGCAGGGAACAGTAGGATGAGGGGTGATGGTTTTAAGCTGGAAAAGGGGAGATTTAGGCTGGACATCAGGAAAAAGTTCTTTCATCTGAGAGTGAGGGATCCCTGCAACAGGCTGCCAGGAGAGGCAGTGGAGACCCCATCTCTGGAGATATTTGAAGGTCAGGTTGGATTGGGCTCTGGGCAATGTGTTCTAGTTAGAGATGTCCCTACTTGTTGTAGAGGGGTTGGAGTAGAAGACCTTTTGAGGTCCCTTCCGACCCAATACATTTGGTGATCCAGGGTGCTGTTGGCATTTCCCATTGCCATCAGTGTGGCATCTTTGTCACCATGACTGGTCTTTACAGAGGTTCCCTGCTGTTCTGCCAGAAACACCACACAGGCAGCAATTAAGGAGAACTAATGAAAGGCATCTGCCCTCTAAATCATCGTTTCACTTGTTGGCATCAGTCTGAGGAATGTACTGAATAGATGCTAAACAATACTCACTCTGAGGGATTTATCGCTATTGTAATGTTCTGAGTGACTTCTAAAAACCAGAGCTCCAAATAACCTGTGGAGATTGGTCACATAGATCCAAGGCGTGAAGTTTGGATGGCTGCATTGTTCTTCTTGAACTGCATTGCTACTAGATTTACAAACTGCACTCAGATGTTATTCTGTCCCTACCACTGTGAGTTTCTAATGGTCTCTACAGAAACCATATTGCTCTGACTTACTAAATGTAAAAGTTCAATGTAAATTGAAGGTGAACAGTGAGCAGATCCCATAATCTACAAGGATTTCTCTTCCAGATTCAGGAGCTCAGTGTATATGGATGCGCTTGATACCACTGTGACTGTAACTACTAGCAAACCAGCAGCAGCCACCTAGCAAAACGTCAGACAAACCCCCAGACAGACCTGCCATCAAACCAGGTATTTACCTCAGACTGCATCTCGGTCTTCTCAACCTCTGTAGAAAGCAGAGATGCTTGTTATTCTGGCAGCTTCCCCATAGCAACCTACAAGGTTTCAGATAGAGCAGCCATCGGTCAATGCATGTTGAGCAGATTTGGAGCAGAGAGACCCCCTGTGCGGCTGTCACGGCTGTAAGCTTGAATTAAGAGTCACGCTTATCTTCTGTAGCCTGAAGCACTGATGTTTCTTCATATACGAGGAACCCCTCTTTGTTTTACACTGACGGAGCAATGCAAGGGAGTCACCAAGAGTGCGACACTAAAAACAAATGCGTTTCCATCCGTGGTGCTGACATAATGTTCTGCACTCTCACTTATTCCCTGGAAGGACAGAAATTTGGCAGCAATACTGGCAGAGCCTGGAAAGAAATTCCCTGTGGTCTGGCGAGTGGCTTTTGGTGGATGGCAGAGCAGAGCAAGACGGCAGCTCAGTGTCATAAAGACAGCAGCGTTCTTGCTGAAGGACAAGAGGGAGGGAGCAAGGGGTCTGCTGAGGGGCTTTCTGAAGGGAACCCACTCAGGAAACTCTCCGAACGAGGCCCCTGTCTCTATCATTTTTCAAAGTAGATGAAGTCGTGCAGGGGGTTGGGGTTACCGCTGTTGTTTTTACTCCCTGCTTGTATTTACCTTGGCACCAGGGGAAATACAGAGCCTTGATGCTGCAGGTTTGGCTGGAGGGCTTCTGGAAGGCCCCAGGGGTCTGAGGGCAGGGAAAACAACCTGGGAGAAGAAAAAACTACCCAAACCTCTCTCTCTTTTTCTGTTTTCCCTCTGATCAGTTCTTTGACATGGTGTTCTCGGGGAGCAGGACTGGCCCAGCAGGGGTATGCTTCCCTTAAAAGAGAACCCATCTTCTCACCTACATAAACGTTCCTAAAATACCAATTTCAGCTGGAGCACCTCTCTCATGACTGAGAGAGTTGGGGTTGTTCAGCCTGGAGAGGAGAAAACTGTGGAGGAACCTTATAGGAACCTTCCAATCCCTGAAAGGGGCCTGTAAGAAGGCTGGGGAAGAACTATTCACAATGGCAGGGAACAATAGGATCTGTCACCTCCAACATAGGATGAGGGATTATGGTTTTAAGATGGAAGGGGAGCTTTAGACTGGACATGAGGAAAAAGTTCTTTAATCTGAGGGTGGGGGATCCCTGCAACAGGTTTCTTGGAGAGATGGTGGAGGCACTGGGGGAAAGGTGGGGGACAGGTCTTCTAGCAAGGTTTGTTGTGACAGGACAAAGGGCAATGGCTTTAAATAAGAAGAGGGCAGATTTAGGTTGGATATTTGGAAGAATTTTTTTACAGCGAGGGTGGTGGAACCTGTTGATCAGGGAGGTTAGCGGAGGATCCTTCCAAGGAGATATTCAAGGTCGGGCTGAATGAGGCTCCTGCCCTAGTTGCAGATGTCTCTGCTCACTGCAGGGGACTGGACTAGATGACCTTTGGATGTCCCTTCCAACCCAAAGCATTCAATGGTGTGCGTTTGGAAACCAGCTATTTACTTGGCTGAAACCGAAACCCCTCCCTGCAAGCATGAACCCATATGCATAGCCGTATGCATGTGTAGCGTCTGCTTTCTTCAGTCAAAATAGCTGCACACGTTGTTATTTTCAGGATTTGAGAAGCCATTGCCATGGGGACTGAAGAGCCAAATAGATTCTGCGATCAGATCAGGAGGCTTTAGAATACAATTGCCATGTCTGCCGACAGTTGTGCAATCGGCTCCAATGTGTAAGCATGGGGTCTCGCCGTTTGCGCAACTTCTCGCAACGTGAAGTTCCTGTTGCCTGTGACAGTCCAGCACTAAATATAGACTTATTTGCAGCCTTTAAAAATGCAGAACATCTCCTCACGTGAGCAGGAGATGGTGGTAGCCAGCTGTAGCAGATCTGTATTGGTACTAGCAGCATGACTACCCTTAGGTTTTCTTCCATCGGGGTGCACAAAGGGAAGTGTCTGCTGCTCCAGGTTCACACAGCACCACTCCCGTGACTGTTTAATCTCTGCACTAAGACAAGCTATTATACACGTATCTGTGTATAAAAGACATGCATAACATTTATACCAGAATGGCAACTACAACGTGTTTTGCAGAACATAAGTTAATGGAATCTGCCTCTTGCTTGTTCCTAATCTCTACAGCAGAGCAATCTCAGGCTGTGCTATCAGCTCTGGAAAATGAAGCGATGTCAGGGCAGGTTAATACTTGGGTATTAGAAGATGAAAGAAAATCTGCCTTTCTAGCAAAGACATAATCAGAGCTGCCCTACCCAGAGATGCAGTCAGCCTGATCTGGGTGGTTGCATAATATGCACACAGCATAGAAATGCATGTTGCGTTGCTGGGACTAAAGGGAAGGGGGTATCAGAAGCCCCCTAGAGTCACCTCAGTCAGTCTTGGCCTTGTCTAACATAGTGGTTTGGATTAAATTTTCTTTCCTTATACAAAATGTTCTTAATCTGAGTGAAATCAAATCAGTAGTTTCTGCTGACAGTAGAGCTTACAGGCTCACATATACACAGTGACTAATGACAGCTGTCCCCAAGAATCCAGTGATCTTGTAGATGGAGATCAGCAGCATTCAGCTGGGTCCATGACTCTTATGGGATGGAGAACAGGAGGTTTTGGGTATCTGAGTCCCAGGTCTTCAAAGACAGGTTTTCTCTCACCTGCTGTGACACCTTCACAGCTTGTGTGAGTGTTTTGCCTAGGTTATGCACCATGATTCTCCCTGCAGCAATATCCCAGCCTAGCACTGTCATGGCTGGTGGGTTTGGCTTCCTGGCCAGAAGGACCACACAAGAGGCTATGTATGATCATAGAGCTGGCACAGGGCTTCCTGCACCATGTGCCCAGGGTTATAATGCATGGGCTTGCATCACTCAGGTATCACTCAGGAGCATGGACTCTCAGATTCTTTTTGCCATGATACAGAAGTAAACCTCTCCTGCTCTGGAGGATGAGGAATGTTGTATCTTGTATCTTGTGCCCTGTCTCAGCATGCTTACAGGGAATCTTTACTACTCCTGCTGTTTCCCAGATAGAGTTATATTGCTGGCCTGGTTGCAGACCACTTCCACAAAGAAGTCCTCCCAGACAGACTTCCCTCTTGCTGTCTTTATTACTGTATTCTGTGCAGCCATAATGAAGAAAGCAAACTCCCAAGTATGCCAATTATCCACTTTGAAATACCAACCAAGATCTTTACTGTGGACAGTCAATCCTAGGTCCTTAGGGACCTGTCTGGTAAACTGCATTCCTTTGGTGTCTCCTTCAGGCAATGCCTGGGCTGTCCCAGGGATTTCCCGGCTCTTTTTGGCACGGAGGCTGGGCTTCAACTGGTGCAACTCTGGACTGCCTGTGCAAAAGGCTCTGGGCCATGGAGCAGGCTGCCCAGGGCTGTTCCTACCAGAAAGACCAGTGAGCCCATCAGGCTCTGTTGTTTGCAGTACAGTCCAGGCTCCTGAGCAGTTGCATCCCAAGACCAAAACCTAGAAGGCTGGTAGACCCACAGGTCTGCAAACGGCACCTCAAGAGCATCGCTTGGACTGAAGCTTTGAGCAGGATGGCATTCTGGATCCTGATTACCATCTGTCCCACATTTGGGAAAGCTGTGCTGGCCTTGGTGTAAATCTCTCTGGTTCTGCAGGAGCCTGGAGCTCAAACACGAGGACAAAGGGATGTCTTCAGCTCCAGGTAGATGCTTAGGCCTTGAGCACGTCCCCTCCTCCTGGGGCTTGTGTTGCTGGGCTCAGGGCCAGGTTTGACAGTGCAGCTGCCTGGCTTTGAACCAAAGAGGTGTTTGAGAACAAGCTGTGAGGAGCCTTTCCCCTTATCTCAGGAACTGCTTTTAGGTAGGGCTCGTACCTTTTGTCAGTGCCTGAGCTACACTGCAGCTACCCCTACACCTGGCTGTGAACTCACCAGTCTCAATTCTGGCATGACATGCAATCTGTCTCACCATTACCATCTTGTGGGGTGGTTGGGCTTTTGAGTGACCTCAGCTACCATCATTTAAGCAACCCCTTCTCTCTTGGGTACTGTGGCAGTAGTCTCTTGTCCATGAAGCCCCTGTCCCATTCCAAGCTTGCTGTCAACCTCAACCCCACCTCATCTGTGTGCATGGAGCGGTCTGACAGAGAACAGCAGAAGGTGAAAAACTGGTGTCTACTGTGTCTCTGAGGTTTCTTGTGAGAATAGTGGGGAAGGACAGTGATGCTTTGATGCAGCATGAGCTTCCCCTAATTCTCCTCACGGACAAAGTGTGGACAAAAATGCTGAGACGGCAACTTGGCTCAGACAGAACACAGAGGGCCTATGAATAATCAGAGGTTTTATGGTTCCTCCTTCACGAACAACGTCCCTCAGATTCTGGAAATGCTAGCAGACCAGCCAGCTGCTCTCTCAGTGCTTCTGTTCCTGATCTGCAGATAATGAGGCATTTATAAATCTCAGCCCTGGGCGATTCATTGCTTCTTCCAAAGACAGCCTCATGCCAGGTCCATCATCAGCTCTTTGTGATGCCTCCAGAAATCACTTTTCCCAGCAGCAAGGGTACTTCTCTGTAACTGGACCTTTCACAGATGTACTGAGTAGGGATCCTCACTTTCCTGAGCTGTGTACCAGTCAGGTCTTCTGCCAGCCCCGTGGAGTTGCCTGGTTTTGCACAGAGCCATTGACCCTGCTGTCTATAGATAGCAGGATGTGACGCGCTGCTGCTCACTGACGGGTCTGAGACACTACTGAAGAACTCGGAAAGGACACTGGAGAGCCAGATTGGATCAGGTATAGAATCCTTCTGTAGTCGGGGCACAATTTCCTTGTGTGGACCCTCCTAGCTGGTGGCTGTTTTCATCTCAGGCTGGAGACTGGCACAAGTAAGATGCCTCCAGGATAGGTCACTGGAGAATCCAGACTCTCGCATGAAAGGGGCAAAGCAGCAACAGGACAGCCTGGTGACACTCATAACCTACTGCTTTGAAACTGGAGGACCACACTGTACCCTGAGGGTATTCAAGAGCCAAATACAAGGACTACTGTAGACAGAACTACTACTACAGACCAAAAGCCTGACTTACCCAGTACTGCATCTCCTGCACTCACCAGTCAATGAAAAGTATAAGAACAGGAAAAAAGTGATGGTTCCCCCAGTACTTTTCCAATTTCCAACAGTTTTCAGACTGGGAGTTTCCTGACCTGGGGGTGTGGATCTTCCCATGGGAAGCAACGTCCCATGGTCTTCTCTTTTTCTATCTATCTCTTCTCCAGAAGGGGCCTTAGGGCAGCTTTCCAGTGCCTGAAGGGCACTTACAGGAAAGCTGGAGGGGGACTCTTTATGAAGACATGTCATGATAGGACAGAGGAGAACAGTATCAAACTAAAAGAAGATAGATTTAGATTAGATCTTAAGAAGAAATTCATCACTATGAGGGTGTTAAGGCACTGGAACAGTTTGCCCAGAAAGGTTGCGGATGCTGCCTGCCTCCACAGAAGTGTTCATGGCCAGGTTAGATGAGACTTTGGGCAACCTGGTCTAGCGAGAGGTGTCCCTGCCCGTGATAGTGGGGTTGGACATAGATGGTGTCTAAGATCCCCCTCAAAATAAGGCATTCTATGATTCTATGGTCTCTTCTGAGTGTGTGTTGTTAGCATCCATGGCACTTGGTGGGATGCCTTAAGAGTCTTTACTAGAATTTCCTTCACATTCATTCCTAAGCCTTTGTTACCATGAAGTTAAGATCACAACTCTTTTCCTATGAAGACAAATTGTACTTTGGCGATGGAGAGAGCTGCAAACATGCATGAAGTCTCATCAAAATGTTACGTGCATCTTAAGTGAAACCAAGAGTCAGTGTCATTGTTTGTAGGGGACTTTGCCTTAGTTTACTTTATGTGTTACTCATCTTTCTTTGTCAGAGAGCAACATCTGATGAGACGCTGCTCAGCTAGTTGCTGGAGAGCCGGACAGCGGCAGATGATCTGGACAGAGACCTCAGCCAGGCACGCATGTTAGCCTACAACAGTCACACTGCCTCTAACAGACACAAGAAAGCAAGTTATCACACAAAGAACAGCAAACTGCGTAGGATAAAGCTTCGCCGTGGTAACACACGGTTGAATCCGTTGTGCAACCCAAGTCAGAGATGCTTAGACACCTCATTTCGAGGTGGGCAAGCAAGACGTAAGACCAATGGCTAATTTGGTATACTTCTACCTTTATTTGATTACAAGTTGCATGGTTTTACAAACTGTTCTTGACGTATGACTTGTGGTCAAGTAAGCAGCAGTGAGTGAAGATGGTGCCACCTCACCAGCTGCCCCACTTTTCTGCTGGGGATGCCTCCACACCTCCCCCACCCCACAGGTCTTGGCTTCAGCTGCTTGTGGCTGTGAATAGAGAGATGGAGGAACTGCCACAGGTTTCATTTGTCTCTCCTACCTCACTTTTTAACACCCATTAGTAGGGTGTGACTGACAGCAGATAGAGCCTTAAGGCACTGCACCTACATTTCCCCAATCCTTCTGGGAGGGACTGCCAGCAAGAGCATGACTCAGTTTCATTACATGACTTTCATGGGCTGGATTTCTCACAGCTGTATTGACTGGTGGACACAGACAAAACAACTGGCTGTGAAGGAATAAGTGACTGGATACCACGGGATGAGTGGTCTCTGACTCTGGAAATGCAGGTGGATTCCTGAGCTGATCACAAGCAAGTCCTCAAATATGGCAGTATCACCTGTTGGGTTCCTTTTCTTTTGCTGAGGCAAACATCATCCCAGAAACAAGAACAGCTCAACTCTGGTCAATAATCACAGAATTACAGAATAGATGGAGTTGGAAGGGACCTGAAAGGATCATCAAGTCCAATTCCCCCACCCCCACCAAAGAAGGACATCCTGCACATGACTGTGTCCAGGCAGGATATGAACATCTTCGGAAAAGGAGACTCCACCACCTCTCTGGACAGCCTGTTCCAGCTGTTTGACTTGAACTGGAAAGTTGTTCCTGGTTTCTAATGAAACTTCTTGTTTCCACCTCATGCCTGTTGCCCCTTGGCCTGTCAGTGGGAACAACTGAAGCATTGTTATTTGTTATAGTCACACATCTTCAAATTAGGAAAGATCTTTCCTCTCCACAGCTCTTTAAGCAATGAAGTTTACATTATTGGAGCACTGAAGGCATCCATAGACTTCACTGGCTCTAACCAGCCTCGTTTACTCTTCTTTAGCCATTTCTACCGCTCGAGAGCCTCATTTCATCCCAGCCAGGACATCAGCCTGCACATATGGCCAGTGCTGCAGCAGACCTGGAGACTAGCACTGCTGCAGCATTGGTGGAGCAGAAGGCTGACATGGAGTGTCAGAGAAGGAGTCATTTAAAACCTGTTTGGACATGTTCCTGTGTGACTGGATCTAAGGGATCCAGACTCAGGGCCAGTCGATCCTACAACTGTACTCACGGGCCTGGCGTGCATCTTGCAGGTCTTGGTAACGAAACCATGTTGGTACCTAAGAAGTTCCTATAGTGAGGAAGAACAGCCACCCTGAACCACATGCGGTTCATTCTTTTCCAAGTAGCACAGTGTGTGTTGCTTGTATTTTAGTAGTGTCTGTTAATTACAGTGCCAAGAAGTAGTATTTGCCTAGCTACATCAAAATGTTTTCTCTCTGAGTACATGTGAGTTTAATTATCTAGTCAGGAGCTCCACCAAGAAGCTTTATTCAGGCAGTAAAACTAATCAAACTTCCATGTAGCTCTGTCAAAGGCATTCAATTCCTGAGTATCTGTCTACTAAGAGGAATGAAATGCACTAGAGGAACTCTGAACATCTTATAGCATGGCTAGGTAGAAACAGGAAAGAAAAGCCATTGCCACTGTTGGATCTATAAATGTAATCTATCGGGATGTGTATAGATTTAGGGATTGGTAAATTGAGTTATCCCAAGCTGGCAGACTGTATTTTTTGCTTGCATGTTTTACATCACAGATTATGCTGGATGGAGCTGAACAATGCTCTTTTGTTCATGGTGAGCAACTCCTCTCCAGGATAACTGCAACAACCATGTGGCAGTGATCTGACCCACATTGCTCTGATGTCCTACCAGGGCTGAGTAAGCCACAATTTGCAGCTACAGCCACCTTCTCGTTCTCAGGCAGGTAGAACAAAGTTCAGAGATACTGAATCTGCTTTAGCAGCTCTCGTAAAGACATCTGGACAACTGGGTTCCACCTCCTTATAGGGAGCAAGTGCTGAGAAACAGTCTGTGACATTAATGATGTTGACAAACACTGGTCACATTAGGCTAAAGGTGTCGGGTCTCTTTAGCTTGGGAAAAAAGAGACTGAGGGGTGACCTCATTAATGTTGACAAATATGGAAAGGGCAGGTGACATGAGGAAGGCTCTGCTCAGCATCATCCAATAACAGGACAAGGGGCACTGGTGTCAGCTGGAACAGAGGAGGTTCCACATCAAGAGAAGAAAATTCTTCCCGTTGAGGGTGACAGAGCATTGGATGGGGCTTCCCAGGAAGGTTGTGGAGTCTCCGTCTCTGAAGATGTTTAAAACCTGTCTGGACATGTTCCTGCACGACCGGATCTAGGAGAGCCTGCTCTGGCAGGGGGACTCAACTAGATGATCATTTGCTCTCTTCTAATCTCTGTGATTCTGTCATTTGAGCTCTGGGTCTTCCCGAAGCTGTTGGGAAAAGGCACAGAGGAATATGTCCCGGGAGATGAAACTACTTGGATGTGAGACGGATGGAAACGTTACATCAACCCTCAGATAAGAACATTTGGCACACAGCTGAATGACAGTGAAGTCTCTTCCAGATTTTTATTCATCTCCATCAGGCTCCAAACCTTGTTTTGCCAGAACTGTGAGTTACAAGTTACAGTCATATAAAGAGGGATTGGGAGAAAGCAGTTAAAAAGCTGAGCTGTCAATTAGATGGATAGAGTCCAAAAGAGGTCTGTGAAAAACTTATATACAGCTCTAGGGGTCTGCTGTAGAACCTGCTGTGGTGTAAGAACTAAATAAGAACATTATGTGTTGTTTATTTTTGTGGTTTTCTTGAATACTTTCTTTCCAAATAAGTGATATCCTGCTTTATGCAAGGCCTTAAAGTGACTGGTTACCACTGTTACCATCTTGTTAGCACTGCTACCTTCAACCCATAGCATGGTTGAAGGTGGAAGCGATCTGAGCGTTCATCTAGTTCAAACCCCACTACCATGGGCAGGGACACCTCTCACTAGACCTGGTTGCCCAGAGCCCCATCTATCCTGACCTTGTGGAGGCATCTAAAACCTCCCCTCACATCCTGTTCCAGTGCCTCACCAGCCTCACAGTTAGGAATCTCTTCCTAAAATCTAATCTAAATCAGTTTGAAACCGTTGTCCCTTCTCCTGTCATGAGACATCCTCAGAGAAAGCTCCTCTATAGCTTTCCTGTAGGTCCCCTTCAGGTACTGGAGGGCTGCTATAAGGTCATCCCAGAACCTCTTTTCCTCTAGGCTGAACAACCCCAGCTCCCTCTGCTCGTGCTCACTGGAGAGATGCAGTCGACCCACATCGGTGCTCCCGCACAAGGAGGGCAAACCCGCACCTAAACGGGGCGCGGAATCTCAGGGAAGCTCCCAGAGGGCGGAGTACGCCCAAACACCCCTCCGCCCGGGTTAACCCCGCGGAGGCGGGCGGGACCCCGGCTTCCCTCGGAAGCACGAGGACGCGGGGGAGCGCGTGCGCACCGGAGCCAGCGTCCCCCCCCTGCATCCTGCCGGCTCCCCGCACCCCCACCGGCGCTCGGCGTAAAGCTGGAAACCCCAGTCTGCTCCTGGGCCGGCGGAGTGAGGCGGACGCCCCTCCTGTCCCCCCTATGGGAGGCGTTCCGTGCAGCTCCACGTGCGGGAACAACCCCGCCGCCGCGGCCCGCACCAGCACTACAGCCCCCAGTGTCCCGCGCGGGTGGGGGCCTGCGCCAGGCCCTCCCTCCCGCTCGATCTCGGCGAGGGGCGGGACCAAACGGGGCGAGCGCAACCTGATTGGTGGCTAGCAGCCGCCCT
>VZRI01002908.1:606-16889 GCA_013397515.1 Upupa epops
GCGGACATCTTGAGGGACATGGATCCCAAGCTAAGTAACCTTGAGTCTGACCTTTATTTCATTTCACGCTGCTGCTGCTGGAGAAGGATCCTGCCTGACTGCATGTTCCGCTGCTTTTCACAGGCAAGGTCTGAGACTGAGTTGATCAGGGTAAATGTTCATTGCAGTCTCAGCTCCTGAGCTTCAAATCTGTCTTCTTACAGTACAAACATCCCAAGGTAAGGATTCTGGTGATGCTTGGTTATAATAGAATTTATGGTGAATAAAGGCTGCGCAACAGTGTTTTAGCTGATGTTTTTCCCAATCAGTTTTCTGAGAAGATGTAAATCATGGCTGGGAATCTTACGAATTTCAGAATGCTAGCTTGTGTTTTTCACAACCAAGATCCTGAGAAGAAGGATAGTAGTGCAGGGAATCTTCTGTATTTCAGACTCCCAGCATGAAATCTGCTGCCTTTTTGCAGGATAAGGATCTGGAGCTAGGCAATCTTTAGTGAGGTCTATGGTTAAACTTTGAAATGGTGTTGATGATGGAGTGTCTTGCATCTGTGTTTGTTCTGCTCAGTGTTTTACATCCAGTGTCCTGAGAAGGAAATCATCGTAAGGTTTTCATGCAAGTTAAAACTCCTCTCTTCAAATCTGCTGCCTTCTTCAAGATTACAGATCCCAACTCAGTAATGTGATGTCTGTTTTGTGCTTTGTATTTGATATTGTGTCTGTGATGAAGGTTTCTGCCTCAGAGTTTGTCCTGCTTGTTTTCACAGCCAAGTTGCTTGGAAGGACAAGAGCAGGGCATTGAATCCTCTAACTTTAATACACCCGACCACAAATCTGCTGCCTTGTCCATTGACAGAGAACCCAAGCGAATTAATCTACAATTTGCATGGCAGTTGCCTTTTAAATGCTCTTTTACATCCTGTCTCAGTGGTTTTTTCCTACTTTATTCATCCAGTTTCCTGAGAATGAGTGAATCACATGGTGCTGCTCTGCACAGTGTAATCCTTAATTGTAGCATTACCAGACTTTGCTTTTTTTCTTTGTGTATTAATTTTCTGTGAGATTTTGTTGTCATTTTAACTCCTTTTCAGCAATAAACTTGAAAGCTCAGAATCCTTTTGTCCATTTTGCCTTTGTCGCTGTGTTAACACCTGCCTGCCTGGAGCTGTGTTTTACTGGATCTCTCATTCCATCACTTGCTTTATCTGACATATATACGAAAATTAAATTTTCTTCTCCATCATAGTACTTGTTGTTTTCTTTTTGTTTTTTTGATAATTTGTTTTATTTTATATGTTTTTATGTGTGAAAATTCCCATACAACTTGTTTACCTTCATAATCCTTGCTTGCAGCAAGTTGTAGGACCTTCAGTGTCAGTTTTGAGAGCTTGTAAGCCCGATGGATTGAAAGAGTGGACATGATCCATCACAAATCTTTTTAAAGACTCTCTTGTGAGTCAAGAACCATGTCCTTGTCGAATGAGCTGAGGCATGAGGCAGCCTGTGTCAGAGATCATCAATTTTGAGGCTGTAAGGTGGAAAATTTGATGTTCTTGATGTTGGTTGATCTTTTCCAACCTTTTACACACACAGTTTGCACAGTTTATTAGGGTGGGAAGAGGCCTTCGAAGGCCATTGTGTTCAACCGTCCTGCTCAAGCAGGACAAAGGTGATTGAAAGCCTAAACCAACCACCTAAAAGCCTAAATCAACTACACAAGACCTCACACAGATGGGTTTGAAACATCTCCTGAGAAGGAGACTCCACAATGTCCCTGGGCAACCCATTCCAGTATCTAGTAACACTTAGTGTAAGGAAGTTTTTCCTTATATTGAGGTGAAACTTCCTGTGTTCAACCTTGCACCCATTACCCCTTGTCCTGTCTGATGCAATTGAAATGAGACAATTGAAATTTCTTCTTGGCACCCAGTCTTCTTCGATTTATAGTTAGTAATTAAATCTCTTCTTAGTTTGGGCAAAAGAAGACTACGAAGTCCCAATTTCTTCAGTCTCTCTTCACAAGGCAGCTGTTCCAGACCCCCAGTCATCCTTGTAGCTCTTCATTGACTCTCAATTAATTCTCTATCACTCTTGAAATGGGGAGACCTGAACTGGACACGGTATTCCAGGTGTGGCCTCACTGAAGCAAAATAAAGAGGTGGAAGAACTTCCATTGATTTGCTAGACGCACTGTTCTCCATCCATCCCAACACCTTATTGGCCTTCCTGACCACAGTGCTGCTCCATTTGTAGTTGGTTATCCACAGAAATGCCTTGATTATTGCACGAATTTGTGATCTCAACTTTTCCATTGCTCAGCTGGTCCCAAGGCTCTAGGAATTGTCACTGAGGCCATAACTGCCTAAGTCTTATCATATACATCTTCCAAATCACCGTCTCATATGTGCCTAACCATGGAAGTTGTGATGTTATAGAAATCATGGGATCACAGAATGATTCAGTTTGGAAGAAACCCTTGGGATCATAGAGTCCGACTATCAACCCTACTCTACTCCCTTCAGTTGAAGGAGAAAACTGCACCAGGTGCCATTTCAGTACTTCAGAAACTGTAGCTGGAAAGTCACGGGAAGCTGAAATTCCTGAGTCTTAAGTGACCCTTAGTTTGACAAAGCCCGATCTCTATGCATCCATGACCTAAAGCAACTCTTAATTTCAGTAGTTACAGCATTTGTCCTGTATCCTATTACACACCCGATGTGCTAGATAGGTTTATGACGTTTCACTACACTTTAATCAGTGTAATTGCTCCGCCATCAGAAAAACTCTTGCTAAATCAACAGGAACTTTTGTGCAGTAGGTGACTGTCTTTGTTCTGTCAATTGATGAGGCTAAGAGAGGACACAGATGGCAACAGAAGAAATAGGCTTAATTTGCTCTCTGTTTCAAGAGGAGGTTGAACAGGGCCAAGGGTAGGATACCACACTTTGGCCACAAGAACCCCAAGCAGAGCTACAGACTGGGGGATTAGTGGCTGGACACAGACCTGGAAGAGAGGGACCTGGGAATACTGATTTGCAACAGGTTGAACAGGAACCAGCAGGGTGCTCAGGTGGCATGAAAGGCCAGTGGCATCCTGGCTTGGATCAGCACTACTGTGGCCAGCAGGACTACAGACGTCATTGTCCCCCTGTAGTACTGGGGGGCAGATCTGGGCAACTCACTTCAAGAAATAGATTGAGGGGCTGGAATGGGTCCAGAGGAACAAGGAAGTTGGGGAATGGATTGCAGGGAAAGCCTGATAAGGAGAGGCTGAGGGTGCTAGGGGTGTTTAGCCTGGAGAAGACTTAGAGGGGACCTTCTCTCTATATATAACTTCCTGAAGGGAAGTTGTTGGGTGGAAGTTGGGCTCTTTTCCCAGGCAGCCAGAACCAGGAGGAGAGGACAGGGCCTGATGCTGCCAGGGGAGGGTTAGGTTGGATGTTAGGAAGCCCTTCCTCAAGGAAAGGGTGCTCAGAGCCTGGAATGGACTGCCTAGGGAGGTGATGTGATCCCTATCCCTGGAGGTGTTGAAGGACAGCCTGGCTGTGGCCTTTAGTGCCCTGGTGTAGCTGATGTGGTGTTGTTAAGTCCTGGACTGGGCTGGATGAGCTCAGAGATGTTTTCCAGCCTCAATAATTTCTCGATTCTGTGTGATTCTGTGATTCTGTGTTTTACTTAAGAGGGACAGGAGAGACCTTACAAAGCAGATTAGTGAGAAAGGTAGGATAAACCCTTTTTCCATGAGAAGGAAATAATGCTCATGGGAACTAGATAAGAACACAAAAGGGGTTATCTCATTAGGTAGTTGGCAGCCCACAGAACAAATTATTATTGGATGGCATTAAGATGTAGATGAGGGACGCCAAGGATGTATCTTAGGTTACGTGTGTGCAGTGGCATTCCTGCAGGTAAGTTGAAGAATAGAGATTAACAGTGAGAAGATTAGACATATATTTGACATTCTCATAGCTCTGAGGTATTTGTGTAAATATCAATAAAATATATCCCTTGTCATGGTAGTGGCAGGTATGGATCAACTGCTTGAGCAGCATGTGCTGCTGTTATCTTTGATGCTGAAATACCTCAGGTAGTCAGATGTCTCCTTCGCAGCTCATTCCTCACAATCCTTTATTGGCAAATGTGAAGCACAGCACTAACAAAGTGCTTTTTGCTCCTAAGTTTGTCGTAAGAGTTTTCCCCCGTGGTATTGTGCCACCTCAGGCACCTTGCATGATGAGAAGAGGATCTGATTGAACAACTCATCTGGATTATGCAGCAGGTCTTGTATAGGTTCTTACTCCTTGGTGTGTTTCTCCATCCTTCCCTCAACCTTATCCTCCAAAAATGTGCAATTTTTATGAATTCTGTGGTGCTTGGTTCCATCTAAAATGTGAGTAACTCCTCAGATTCACTGAGTTATAGGATCATTCAGGTTGGAAAAAACCATTGAGATCAAATCCAGCCAACAACTGGACAGATCAGATGCAGTGGCAGAGCAAATCTGAAGCTATCCACGTGCTCGTTAAAAGCAACAGGACATTCAAATTGTTTATCATAGAATCACAGAATTAAGGTTAAGGTTGGAAGGGACCTATGAGATCATCAAGTCCAACCATCAACCTGACTCCACTCTGCCCACTAAACCCGGTTGTCCAGGATCACATCTGCTTGTTTTTTGAACCCCTCAAGGGGTGGCAACTCCCTCCATCCCTGGGCAGCCTGTTCCAACCCATGACCACTCTGTCAGGGAAGAAGTTTCTACTGATGTCCAGCCTAACTCTCCCCTGGCAGAACTTGAGGCCATTTCCTCTTGTCCTGTTGCTAGTGACTGGGGAGAAGGGAGCAACTCCCATCTCTCTACATCCTCCTTTCAGTTAGTTGTAAAGAGCAAACAGTGCAGTGCTAATAGAGGAAAACTCCTTGTTTGGGTTTTTGTAAGAGTGAACACCTTAGGTCTGAGGTCTGAGCTCTGTTAAGTAACTCAACACTTGCTTTCAGTGACAGACGGTGAAAGAGCAGATCTCTAAGCCATAGGTGTTTGACATGGAAGTGGTAAGTTCTGCAGCTCAGCAAGAGAAGCTAAGGAAGTGCTTAAACCAGAAGGGATCATTCATCAGAAGATCTATGACTTATGGTCCTGTTTGGAATGTGGATCACAGAATCACAGACTGGATTAAGTTGGAGGGTTCCACAGAGCTCACCTGGTCCCAACCCCCTGCCATGGGCAGCAACACCTCTTACCAGACTAGGTTGCCTGCAGCCCCATCCAGACTGCCCTTAAACTCTTCCAGGGATGCTGGAGCAGCCACCACCTCCATGGGCAAACTGTTCCAGGGCCTCAGAAAGGGATTTCTGCCTCAGATCTCATCTCTATCTCCCCTCTTTGGGCTTGAACCCATCCTCTTATTCCTAGCATCAGCTAGGAATCCAGCTTTCCTGGAGCCCCTTCAGTGACTGGAAGCTGTCAGGGGAGGGTTAGGTTGGATGTTAGGAAGCCCTTTCTTACAGAAAGGGTGATCAGAGACTGGAATGGATTGCTCCAGACTGTGTTTGGCAGTGTTTAAGAACAGCATGGATGTGGCACTTAGTGTCCTGGACTGGCTGATGAGGTGATGTTAGGCGCTGGTCTGGGCTGGATGAGCTCAGAGAGTTTTGCCAGCCTCAATAATTCTGTGATTCCGTGAAAGTCAAACCAAGACATTAAAACCAGCAACCAGAGTGAGACCTGAGCATCTTTAATGTGATGACCATTCACATCAAGCACCACAACTCTACTCTCACCCATTGCCTTCTCCCATTAAAAACCCCACAAGAGCAGCTTCCCTAAAAGCACCTTCCAAGTGATCTGCCTCTTGCTGAAATGTGACTGCTGCTGCGCAGTATTTTAAAACCGGCTTGACAGAATTGCTAATGTTCTCATTCCTTCAGGATATTTCCTAATACTTGTAGCCTTTTCATGTTTCTAATTAGGCCAGTAATGGTCCCTGAAGTTAAACCAATTAAAATTATTTACTGTGACACATAGTGTGGAGATAATTATCTGATATCTGAATCCGACTTCTGCTTACTTCGCAACATTACTTAATAGAAAACAGGGAAACCAATGCCCGCGTTTTCATTTCACTTGTCTACCAAATGTGTTTGCCCTATAGCAAACTGTTTAAATAAAGCATTAAAATCTTTGTGGTGCTAATCAAAATGTTTAAAATCCACTCACACTCCCTTTATAGTTCCGAGAAGCGTATAAAAACTCTTCACACATTACCTTTCACATTGCAGTTGCTGACCAGCGTGCTATGGGACCTGTGTTGTACCCGGACGACGCAGCTCGTGCGGTTCCTGAGGAACATTTGCAGCTCTTTCCTTTCTCTCTAAAAGTTCTTGCAAAAAAACCCAAAACCCAACCCCAAAATAACTCAATTTTTCAAGGTTATAAACTCCTTAGAGTTATTTTTTTCCTGATAAACATCTCTAATCACCTCTTATGGTTTGGGTTACATGTTGCGTTTTCCTGAGCTGAGTTTTTAGGTGAGAGGAAGGAATTGAAATGAGAGGATTTTCAGAAGCATCGTGTCGTAATTAAATGTTTTAAATGTAGCCAAAATTCCCTCGGACCTTAGTAATTTAAAAGGAAAACCTCATGGGACAGGGGAGGGAAGATGTAAAACAAGAAGGATTACAATAATTCATACAATAGTATCATAGAATTGTTAGGAATTGGAAGGGAGCTCGAAAGATCATCCAGTCCAATCCCCCTGCCACAACAGGATCACCCAGACCAAGTCACACAGGAACACAGCCAGATGGGTCTTGAATGTCTCCAGAGAAGGAGACTCCACAACCCCCCTGGGCAGCCTGTTCCAATGCTCCGGTCCCCTCACTGGGAAGAAGTCCCTGCTGATACTTATATGGAACCTCCTCTGTTCTAGCTGGCACCCATTGCCCCTTATCCTATCACCAGAGGACACTGAGAAGAGCCTGGCTCCATCCTCCTGACACCCACCCCTCACCTATTTATAGACATGAATGAGGTCAACCCTCATTATCCTCTTCTCCAGGCTCAAGAGACCCAGCTCCCTCAGCCTTTCCTCATGAGGGATGTGCTCTGCTTCCTTCATCACCTTCATTGCTCTATGTTGGAGAAGTTCCTTCTGATATTTATATGAATCCTCCTATGTTCCAGCTTGCACCCATCACCCCTTGTCCTGATCATGGGGTAGCGTAGCCATTAACCAGAGCATCTCCCTCAGAAAAAAGAGAAACATAAAACAAATTTAAAAAAAAAGAGTCCCCCACAGCACAAATTCTGCATTTGGAAAAATTCTGTCTGTTTGCAGAGCGAAACTGGATGGAGTGTTTACAATGAAACTTGAACCAGATAAAGAGTTTTCTTATTTTTTGCTGAAATCTGTCAAATTGCTGTACTCTGGAAAGGTGTTCAGCAAACTACAGCAACCAGCCAAAACAACTTCCACATGATGGGGTATCGCTCCCTTTGAACAGACAGTGGGAAGATGCTGCATTTACCTTGCCAAATCCTCTGAGCTTTGTGGCCAAACTGAAACCCAAATGGCATGTTTAAGGGTTTGTCTAATTCAAAGGTAACTTTGCCTTTTGCAGTTACAGAGCAGCTGAAAATCTGTCTGTGAACCCTCAGTGCAAGAAATGCTGGGAGAACCCAGCCTGATCAAGGACATTCAGGACGTGCAACATCATGATTTGGTCTAGGTGATCCTGCTCTGGCAGGGGGATTGGACTAGATGATCTTTCGAGGTCCCTTCCAATCCCTANCCATCCTAAATACAAATAAACCAAGTAAACCTAACATCTAGCTTATGCCACTCAGCACTCCATCCAGACTAACCTTGAACACCTCCAGAGACAGTGACTCAACCTCCGTGGGCAGCCCATTCCAAAACCGGATCACTCTTTCAGTGAAAAACCTTTTCCTAATGTCAAGTCTAAGGGAGCTTAAGACAGTGACCCCTTGTCCTGTCTCCAGTGTCCAGGGAGAAAAGACCGATCACCGCCTAAGCACAACTACCCCTCAGGTAGTTATAGACAGCAATAAGGTCACCCCTGAGCCTCCTCTTTTCCAGGCTAATCTCTTCTCAGTCTGTCCTCTTTCTGTTTAAACTCTTGGATCTCCATATTCATGGTGTTTCCATTGCTTCTAGCGAGTCTGCTGCCTTCTGCAGTCCCCAGTGCAGCAGGAAAAGAATGAGATGGCTTTGAACTAGGCTGAATCAAGCTACTGGTGTAGGCATGTGGAAGTGCTAAGGGAATAAACTGAAGTCAAAATCCTTTTATTGGAAGCTTTGGTGAAAACTCTGCACAGACAAGATTGACCAGCTTCCCAGATTTTAGTTCATTGAGGATACAGAAAAATACCAGGAAAATACGTTTAGGGGCTCCCTACCCTCCACTAATGTTCTCCAAGATATATTTAAGTTGAAATACATACTGAATAATCCTGTCTACTTCATTCGATTCATCACAGGATTTCCTACTTGACTTAGTCTAGGTGATCCTGCTGAGGCAGGGGGTTTGGATTAGGTGATCTTTGGAGGTCCCTTCCAATCCCTAATGATTCTATGATTGAATGTGCCATTAAGTTGCACTTTAAATGAAGAAAGTAATTCCAGACGTTGTTAGATGTCGCTGTTATGGGGAGGTAATTTCATATTTTGGCAAAGTACTCAGTCCTGATAAGTGGGATGGAGCCGGCTTGTGGATAGAAACCACTCTGTACATCTTAATTTACTTAATATTTCTTTCACCCCCCCTGACATCACTAACTAATTCAGATACTTACATTCTTTTATCTGACTGATCACCAGAGCTAATTAATTCTTGTCTGCTCATGGTGCTATTGAGAGCAAAGGAATGCCGGCCAATCCCTGTCACCAAGGAGTTAAAAACTCAGCCTTCAACTCTGCACGGTTTGCTCCTATGCCCTTTTAGACAATGACGAGCTGTTAAGTGTAAAACTAATTAACATTTCAAAAACTGGTGTTAATCAGTGCTGCTCAGACTCATTGGGAGCCCTCTTACATTGAGGTTTTTCCACTCATTCTTTTTAAGTCATAACTCCCAAATTATTTTGCTGATTTCCTACAGATTGGGATCACACCAAAACTTTCCAAGGTTAAAGTCTCTAGAAATGCATCACCAGCCTGTTTTGTTAATACAACCCCTAAAATTTGGTCCCTATTCTACTGTTCCTCCTCCTTCCCTCCCCCATCACCCTGTTGAGTGGCAGAGCTGATTCTCAGCCCTTTTTGTTGTACTGGGGACACATTATATTTACGATGACAGCTGATCACCAGTCCATCAGGGGAGTGCTGGTGAAATCTAAATTAGACCCCACCAAAAGGCCCTCCTGATTTATTTTTTTGGTAGGTTGACAAGAATAAAATCAATTATTTGCTATGAATTTATTTGCATAATTTCAACATATAGAAATGGGACATTTTTTCAGGAAATTAGAATGATTGTGCTGACTTCTGGCTGCAAGTTCTAATGAGCCTTTGCATATGATCTAGATCATAGAAATACACAATCATCCAGGTTGGAAAAGACCTTTAAGGTCATCAAGTCCAACAACCTGTCCTACAAACACCAACCATTACTCCATCTCCTGAAACACCTTGTCTGCCTGGTTGTTGAACCCCTCCAGGGACGGTGCCTCCACCCCCTCCCTGGGCAGCCTGTGCCAAGGCCTCCCCACTCTTGCTGGGAAGAAGTTTTTCCTCAGATCTGACCTGACCCTCCCCTGAGGCAATTTGACCTGAAGAAGCACTTTAGTTCCTGCTGAAACAGATCATAGAGGATGACTATTTATAAATCCACAAAGGCAAAACTCGGTTCTTTTGAATAATGTTTACAACAATAAATTCCATTCTTATCATAATTAATGGGAGTGAGATAGCAGAGGAAAATCATAGAATCACTATGGATCGGAAGGGAGCTTGAAAGATCATCTAATCCAATCCCCCTGCCACAGCAGGATCACCTAGAACAAATCACACAGGAACACATCCAGGTGGGTCTGGAACGTCTCCAGAGAAGGAGACTCCACAGCCTCCCTGGGCAGCCTGTTCCAATGCCCCGGTACTCTTTCCAGGAAGAAGTTCCTTCTGATATTTAGATGGAACCTCTTATTTTCCAGCTTGCACCTGTTTCCCCTCGTTCTATCACTAGGTGACCTTGAGAAGAGCCTGGCTCCATCCTCCTGACACCCACCCCTCACATATTTATAGACTTGAATGAGGTCACCCCTCAGCCTCCTCTTCTCCAAGCTCAAGAGATCCAGCTACCTCAGCCTTTCCTCATAAGGGAGGTGTTCTACTTCCTTCATCATCTTTGTTGGTCTATGCTGGACACCCTCCAGCAGCAGTGTGTCCTTCTGGAACTGAGGGGAAAAATTAAGGAAGGAGTGATGGAGAGTTCTAACAAAACTGTTCCTGAAGATGCCTGCCTTGGCATCCTGAGCAGCAGAGGGGACAATGACAACACAGCTGAGTCAAGGCCACTGCTTTCACTGGCTTCAGGTTGGAAGGAGTGAAATGTGGACTTAGTGTGTTGCTGTGGGGAGAAAACTGCTGTGAAGAAACAGTCTTATGCTGTTTCACATTTCAGTAATTCATAGATGAGTCTTGAAAACTGAGGATCGAGTTCCTCTAAAATGTTGTTTCCGTCACATTGGTAGGAAACAGAATCCTGAATCCTTGGTGAGCCTGACCAAGGTTTAAAGCACTAGGGCTGTGAGAGTGATTGGGCAATGGAACAGGTTGCCCAAATGGAACAGGGAGGTGGTGGAGTCACCATCCCTGTAGGGGTTTAAAAACCAAGTAGCTAGAGCACTTGAGGCCATGGTATAGGGGTTGAGCAGATGTTGGAATGAGGGCTGAACTTGATGATCCTGGAGGTACTTTCCAGCAGTGATGATTCTATGATTCTATGACTCAATTTTGAACGCAGGATGAAGTTGGCAACTGAACTAAAAAACAGATTTGCCAAGAATCAGAGGTAGCCCAGGTGCCTTGTTAGGAGGAACATGCTCCTCCAGCCTCATGCTTTCACTGAGTTGCTGGACCATCCACAACTCCATGGAGAAATCAGAGTCTTAGCTGATAGCCAGAGCTCCAGGAAGCCAACAACTTGGATGAGGGATTAGAGGTCACTGTCAGCAAGTTTGCTGATGACAGGAATATGGGAGCAGTGGCTGACACTCCAGAGGGCTGGGCTGCCCTTCAGCAGGACCTGGACAGGCTGGAGATCTGGGCAGTGAGAGACAGAATGGAATTCAACAGGGGCAGTGTAGAATCTGGCATCTGAGCAACAACAACCAGGTTAGAGTAGGCACTGACCTGCTGGAGAGCAGCATTGCAGAGAAGGACCTGGGGGTCCAAGTGGCCAGCAGGATGACCACGAGCCAGCAGTTGGCCCCTGTGGCCAAGAAGGCCAGTGGCATCCAGGGGTGGATTAGAAGGGGGCTGGTAGTAGATCAAGAGAAATTGTCCTTCCCCTCTACTCTGCCTGGTGAGACCACATTTGGAATACTGTGTCCAGTTCTGGGCCCCTCAGTTCCAGAATGACACAGAGCTGCTGGAGAGAGTCCAGTGCAGAGGCATAAAGATGATGAAGGGAAGAGAGCATCTCCTTGATGAGGAAAGGCTGAGGGAGCTGGAGTTCTTGAGCTGGGAAAAAAAGGAGAATGAGGGGTGACCCCATGACTGTTGATCAGGATGGAAGGGTCAGGTGTCAGGAGGAAGGCACCAGGCTGAGCTCAGTGGCACCCAGTGATAGGACAAGGGGCACTGGGTATCAACTGGAGCAGAGGAGGTTCTAAATAGAGATGAGATGAAACTTATTCCCACTGAGGGTGTCAGAGCCTTGGAAAGGGCTGTCCAGGGGGCTTGTGGAGTTTCCTTCTCTGGAAATGTTCCAGACCCACCTGGATGTGTTCTTGTGCGACTTGGTGAACCTCCTGTGGCAGGGGGATTGGACTGGATGATCTCTCGAGGTCCCTTCCGATCCCTAATGATTCTATGTGTATAGAGCAGGGCTCAGGGGGTGGGTTGGGGGGGGTGTGTGGGGGTAGCTTTTCTTCTCTAAGACCTACAAATCCAGTGAGCGTCCTTGCAACAGCGAGTGACTGAAGTATTCTTCACAGATAAAAAACCCTGGTTGATGAACACAATAGTTCATTATACACGAACTGCTTCGAACTTCTCACTCTAAATATAGCCGTGACAAGCCAGCTCTCAATTCCCCGCACAGTGCTTGGTGAACAAGCTGCATGGATTTGCTGAAAACACTTCAAGATGCCCACACTTGTGCATCCGCAGGAACAAGAGAGGCTGTTCATGATGCTTGAGAGGAAAGCAATACTTTTCCTCTGCAGCTGTAGGTGCACTTCAGTACCATTAAAGCCATGATTATTTACACTACGGGAGTGTTCCTGACCTCTGCAGGCAGTTTAAACCTCCAGGTTTATCTTTTCTTTTCTCCCAAACAAAGTTCTTACAGACATAATTTTTCCTCAGTGAGTTTCTTGGAGGAAAACATAATACTTTTATGTGTGTTATGGGGATGAGGTGAAGTGGATGTCAGCAATTTTCTGTAAATAATTGATCTTATTATGCTTTGCAAGTGAAAATCCATATGTCTGTCCTTTTCACTGAGGTTTGTTTGGTTAATGGGGATGCTGTAAACCACTGTATCATGAAGTTTTTGCTAGGCACCATTTTTTAAAGAAGAATTCTGTAAAAAAGTGTGTTGACAGCTTCATTTATTCATTTTTATCCTTTCTTTACACATCAGATAGAAAGACCAAACGCCTCCCTGGTATCCGAGACAACCTGTTCACTCAAAGAAGCTAAAAGCAATCCTCCTCCGAGCAGGACAGATCCAGATTTCCCATGGCAGTTAATTGTCCAACAGGATGGCAAGATCTTTCTCTTCAGGGCTACTCTGCAACAGGTCTAACCTTAATCTGGACTGGTGCATAGGGTTATTCCTCCCTAGATGCAGGACCCTACACTTGCTCTGTGTCAAAGAGTAGTCTGGCAGCCTCTCAAATGATTGTGGATTCATTTTGCTCTCTAATTCAGATTGAATTGTGATAATTTTTTTCCACTTGTATACATCTACACAAAGACCCTGAGAAAATCCTTTGAGACCTTTACATGGTGCAGAACCCTCACTGTCGTATTTCTTCCCGTGGTCCCTCTGCGTGTTCTCTGTGTTTAGCCCTGTTAGCCTTCCTCTTGCACTTGTGTCCTTTCTCATATCTCTTATCTCATATTCCAGATTCATTGTTTGACTGAAAGAAAATTATGATAAAAAAGAGTATGTTTTTTGTCTTTTAATGAGAAGATTAAGATGGTATAGATTTATATTTCTAGTACATTTCTCAGGTCATCAGAAATATCTATCGACTTCATGGCTTCTCCAAAACAAGGCTGCAAAAAATTGTTGAATATATTGGGTTGGAAGAGACCTCTAGAGGTTCTCTAGTCAAATCCCCCTATAACAAGCAGGGCCATCACTCACCAGATCAGTTTGCCCAGAGCCCCATCCAGCATGAGCTGAGGTGGCTCCAGGAATGGGGCCCCTACCTCCTTTCTGGGCAGCCTGTTCCAGGGATCCCCCAGCCTCAGATTCAACAACTTTTTCCTCCTGTCCAGCCTTACTCTTCCTTTTTCCAGCTTCAAACCATAACCCCTCATCCTATTGTTCCTTGCCCTTGTGAACAGTCTTCCCAGCCTTCTCACAGCCCCTTTCAGAGACTGGAAGGTTGAGTCAGACTGGAAAAGTTTTCAATACCCATTCCTCTCTGTCTTACATTAATTTCCTCTCCATGCCATCCTGCAATAACCCCCAGAAATAAAACTTTATGTGTCTGACGTCCTGGTGTTGACAAATTTTAATATTCCTTCTGCCTCAGCGCACAGTTCTCTTTGTGTTGTTAGCGAGTGTAATAAATAGGTATAAACGATGCTCCTGGCGAAGCCTTGCGATGGAAGATGATAACATCTTTAAGCACTGCTTGAATTTGGATGGAGTAAAGAAGCAGATTATTCTGCAAATAGATGAGGGGGGGTGGGGAGGATTTTTCCTCCCCCTCTCCTTTGTCGGGAGCTTTCTGATGTGAACACAGTTACAAAAAATAAAGGATGTAAATAGACTGGATGCCCTTGCTGTGCAAAATACAACTCCCTATACAGCAAGATACGTGACACCTATCTCACAGACAGGAGCTTACAATCCTGTTCATTAATTTTATCACTAACATAAACTTTTAATATGCATATGATCAGTATATGGGACTTCCAGGGCAGCTTAAAATGACTGTAACCTGTAATTACTGCTCCTGTACTTGATTATAATAATCTGATTGCAATTATTCAGTGATTTTAATACAAGCCCCAAGCTACATAACAATAATTCAAGTGCAGTGATTGGGAACATGTTTCTGTTTGGCTGTGAAATGATGTTTTAATCCGCACTGATTCAGGGATCTGGCTATAGTTCTATTCATGTAATTAAGGCACATTTATACAGTCAAGTAGAATAACTTTAGTTTGAAGTGAATTTAATTAATGCAAAGACTCCATATAAGTCAAAATGGATCATAAGCATGAATTCCTTAGATAGAAATAATAAAGCAAAGATAGCAGTGCTTGGCTGGTTTGGCCATTACAATGAGCTGGCTAATGTCTAGATAAAAAGAAAGAAGAACACGCACATGGGAAGATGGGAGGAACCTGCTCACAGCAGCTGAACAAGGTGCATTTTAGCTGAGGTCTGGGATTATTACTGGAACTTCTACCATTTCCATGCTCTTGACTTGACCCTGAGTTAAAGCCCATGCACCAGATGGACCTTAAAATACTCCTGCAACTCATTTTTTTTTTAATTAAAATTCTGAGTAATCCTAATTTTATAATCAGAGAAAGCTCTGGGTGCTGGCTCATTCATTGTCATCATCCATCTAGATGTCAGATGTTTAGGGTTACTTGGTTGGTTTTAGGTTGGACTGGGTGATCTTTAAGGTCTTTTCCAGCCTCATCATTACTGTGAGACTGTGATACTGTGTCTACAAGACATTCATTTTACAGATAGACAACAAAGCCCTGACATCTCAAAAGTGTATTTTGAGGACTAAAACAAAGATTGGTTTCAAGAAACAGAAATAGTTATGCAAGCAGATTGCACTGTTGTGTTTTTAAATGCCCCAAGGACCAGAAAACACCTATGTTCCATGAGCAGGTGCACTAAACAAGGGTTATTCTAACACGTAATACCATAAAATCAAATGCATAGTAACTTCTTAAGCCAGAGCTTTTTTAATAGAACTGAGTTTTTGTTTGGGATCAAAAAGAAAAGAAAGACATGAGGATGCTGGAACAGGTTCAGAGCAGAGCTACCAAGCTCAGGAAGGATGTAGAGAACCAACCAGTCATGTGAGGAGAGGCAGAAAAAACTCTGAAGGCTGTCTCATCAATCTCATAAAGACATTCACTTTACAGGTGGACTTGGGAAGAAAGTTTCACACAACAAAATCCTGGCTGAGGGAGGACCTCCTTGCCCTTTACCACTCCCTGAAGGGAGGTTGTGGAGGGGTGGGAGTTGACCTCTTCTCCTTGGTGACTGCTGACAGAAGCAGGAGCCATGGTCTGCAGTTGAGGCAGGGGAGGGTTAGATTGGATCTGAGGGAGAAATTCTTTGCAGCCAGAGTGGTTGGGCACTGGCAGGGCATTCCCAGGGAGGTGATGGAGTCCCCATGCTGGAGGTGATGAAGAACCGTGTAGACATGGTGCTTCATGCCCTGCTTGAGTGGCAGCATGGAGGGGGTCAGGTTATATTTGCCAATCTCTTAGGGATTGAGGTTTTTGTTGGTGTGGGTGTTGGACTTTGGGATCTGGAGACATTCAAGATCCACCATGACCTGACTTGATCATGGTGATCCTGCTGTGGCAGGGGGATTGGACTAGATGATCTTTCGAGGTCCCTTCTGATCCCTAATGATTCTATGATGCAGGAGGTCCTTTCCAACCAAGATTATTCTGTGATTCTGTGTTACACAAACGGTCCACTTAAAAATATCTGTCAAGTAAGGAAAGAATAGGGAGTTATTTTTGATCTGACTTGACCTCTAATGTTATTTTTGTACAAAAACTGGATGCACCTGTTAGAACATAACCACTATGAAGCTAACAAATGCAGAAAGCTTCACAAAAGAGGTGAAGCTATCAACACCCCCCCCCCCCCCAACCT
>VZRI01002908.1:16920-67341 GCA_013397515.1 Upupa epops
CCCCATGTCTGTGCTGAAAGAGGAAAGGAAAAATAATTAATTTCTTTGGTTTTATTGTTAATCCTTGCATTTCTTATCTGAAAAAATCTTCCACAGCAGATAAAAAGAATAAATGAGGTCAGCCATGAGTGTTTCTGGTTGTGCAGGGATCACACTTGCTTTTCATACAGTCAGTTCCTGGTTTATTTCCCCTGTTTATAAAGGAACTTGGGAATGAAAATTGTTTTTCAAAACAGGAATCCACAAAGAAAAAACTTGAGAACAATTTAAAAATCAAATAATGGGAAGATAGAATCATAGAATCATTAGGGATCAGGAGGGACCTTGAAATATCATCCAGTCCAATCCCCCTGCCACAGCAGGATCACCCAGACCAAGTCACACAGGAACAGATCCAGGAGGGTCTGGAACATCTCTTTATCTATTTTTCTTCAATCTGTCCTTTTCCAGCATCAATCCATTTTGGAAAGAAAAATTCAAGCACTTAATAATCTACATAGCAATAAACAAGAAAAAGCGAACCAAGCCCCAGGGATGAACCTCAGATTGGATCAAGTCCTCTTTGTGGATATTACAGAGCTCTCCAGTGTGTCTGTCCCCAGTATCAATACTGCATCCAGATCTAACAGTGGAGATAAGGACCTGCTCAGCACATGTGTGGATGGTCTCAAGGACAATCAACACCGAAGTGTGATTTATTTGGATGCTCACCCTTCACTTAGCACTTATCCTCGTGTGTCAAGTACCAGATAACCAGTAAGGCACTGGTGAGGCATCACCCTGAGTCCTGGGGGCAGCTCTGAGCCCCTCACTTCAAGAAAGAGTTTGAGGAGCTGGAGTGGGTTCAGAGGAGCAAGGAGGCTGTGGAAGGAATTGGCGGGAAAGGGTGATGAGGAGAGGCTGAGGGAGCTGGGGGAGTTTAGGCTGGAGGCGATTCAGGGGGCACCTCGTCACTATCTATAACTACCTGAAGGCTGGGGTCAGGCTCTTCCCCATGGCATCTAGCAACAGGATGAGAGGTCAGGGCCTGAAGCTGCACTTGGGAAAGGTCTGTTTGGATGTTAGGAAGCCCTTCCTTATGGAAAGAGTGATCAGACACTGGAATGGACTGCCCAGGGAGGTGGTGGAGTCACCATTCCTGGAGGTGTTTGAGGACAGACTGGGGGTGCCTCTTAGTACCTTGATCTAGCTGATGTGATGTTGTCAAGTCATGACCTCTGATTGATGATCTTAGAGGTCTTTTCCAACCTCAATAACTCTGTGGTTCTATGAACATATTTCACCAGTGTTTCACAGGCCTGAGTTAGTGAGTTTCTGACATAAACCATCATTTTTGTGTAAACCGTGTAGACACATGCTACTATAAAAATAGCAGAAAGGCATGTTTCTCTAAGAAGAAAGTAAAGGCATGTTTAAAAGAATAATTAAAAACTCAAATCTGCTACCCTAGTTCATGATAATTTCCTTTCTCACAAGCTCAGTAAGTATCTACTTCAGTGTACATTACCAACAGGGCAAAGGTTTGAACTCAAACTCATAATATTTGTCAATCCTGAGTGCCTCCCACTCGTGATCACAGAAGAGTGAACCAGGTAACAGGGTGTTATCCACAAAGAGGTCCTGGGCTAAGAGTTTGAAAACTATTACTCTGGTGTTGTTTTCATTTATTAGCTGAGGTTATCTGATGTGGGAAACAAGTATTTTTAAATCTTTTTAGAACTAATGAGTACATTTCAAGAGATTATTACCTTGTCCTCCACTTAACAAACGTCTCAACCACTGCTTCAAGGGAATCACATGAGTACTTGACCTCTGCAAGATTTTAAGAAGAAAAACAAACTTCATAAAACTTAATCACATTAGTTATAGCTGTAAGGATGGATGTTTTAATGCCCCCTCCTAAGCCACCCAGTTCCATTACCTGAAACCCATCAACATAATCCTTCCTTAGGAAGAAAGGAATGAATCAAATTGAAAAGATTTGTAATTGAATTATCTTCAGTCTCGGGGCAATTAGAACCATTTTTTATTGGAACACCTAGATATAACCTTGACTGCTTCTAATTAGTCCATCAACTCAGATAATAAGAAAATGCAGGAACAATTTTACAGTGTTGTAAAAATTGAAATGAGTTCAATATTGTTGAGTGTGTGTTGCAGGAAAGCACAGTGAATGGAAACGAATCAAAATGAGTGTAAAAACTGAGAGAAAATAAGTCCTTTAGGGAGTTCTGGAAAGCTTTTCTTTCTATAAGTATAGTTACACATTCACTGCTTTAATTTTGCTCTTCATTTTGCTATTAGAATCATAGAATCATCAGGGATTGGAAGGGACCTGGAAAGATCATCCAGTCCAATCCCCCTGCCATAGCAGGATCACCCAGACCAGCTCACAGAAGAGAACATTATGGATTGGAAGTGACCTGGAATGATCATCTAGTCCAATTTCCTCGCTACCACAGGATCATTCAGACCAAGTTCAGGTGGGTTTAAAACGTCTCCAGACAATTCTCAGTGATTTGAGATGATGTCTCACGTCAATAAACTTTTGCAAAAGATTACTATTGGAAAAGCTTAAAAACATTTAGTTAGCAGAAGTTCTGAATTATAAACTCACTGGAAAGATTATTTTCCTGCTGTTTACCAAGAGGTTTTGTGGATATTTCAGTGTCACGTATGGGAGTCAAACGCAAACGCAACAGTCCTACACAGCCTGCTCCAGCACGAAGGAAATAGTAGGAGACATAATCCTTCATTTTCTGTTTCACCGTTGTCTCATGTTTAGAATTTTCTCTTGTAGCAGCATTCTATTGCTTTCATATCAGAAAAGCGTGCTGACTTCAGAAGATGAGGTGCTACGGAATTAGATTTCTGTGGAGCTGTTTCGGTATCTCTTGTTATTGGAGTGTGGGTGGTTATTTTCATGCTTTTTTGTGATTATAGTCTGGAGTGCGGGAAAATCTTCAAGAAGTGCATCCTCTATATCTTTGCATTTGCTCCTGTTGGAGACAGGAAAAAAAGCCCCAAAGCTAACTGTCACAAAGGAGAGGAATACAATAATGTGTTGTCCCTGATGACAAATGTGTTTCATAGAATCATTAGGGATCAGAAGGGACATCGAAAGATCATCCAGCCCAATCCCCCTGCCACAGCAGGATCACGTAGACCAAGTGGCACAGGAACACAGTCAGGCGGGTCTGGAACGTCTCCAGAGAATGAGACTCCACAAACCTCCTGGGCAGCTTGTTCCAATGCTCCATCACCCAGGATCACCTAGACCAAGTCGCACAGGAACACATCCATATCTGACTCACCTTTTACTTTGATTTAACCAAAATAACTCTAATTATCTTGAAAAAATATGTTTCAAATGTAATGATTCAAGAAAATTGTCTGTTGTTGTAGTGCTGCACAACTTCACAGGGTTCCTCATGGAGTATCTTGGCAAGAACAATCCCAGGGACCAGTACAGGTTGGGGACTGACCTGTTGGAGAGCAGTGTAGGAGAAAGGGACCTGAGGGTCCTAGTGGACAGCAGGATGACTATGATTCTACAATTCTATCCATATTTCACAAGGATGAGATGGTAGAAACACATGGAGAGTATGTGATCTGTCTTTGACCTTATGCCATAGAACAATACATTAGAATTACATTGTCTGTATAGAGTGCTTTTTAAGCCTGTCCACAAGACAGGCTCATTTCTTTCAAAGTAGATTTTGAACTTATTTCTTTTAATTGCAATGGAGCAACAAGGACCTAAAGAGAAAAATGATAGCTAGGAAAACTAAACAGATTTATTTAGAAGGGATTTTTTTGGGTCTGTTTAGATATAAACTTGCATGCAAATATCTACCATGGGTGTAAGACCTCTAATCCTTATATTAAAATGATGTCAGATTTAATTAATAATTCACTGAGGAATTTTTGAAATCTAAGCAGCTCATTTTTGAGTTTGTGAAGGCTTTGCACTCCGATCACATAAAAATTGATGTTGGTTTTCCTCACAAAAATATTCATTTACACAGCTGACAGTGGTATTGATAAACCTACCTCTAAACCAACTTAAGGACCTAAAATCATTCTCATTGAGAGGCAAACCCCTGATAGGTTACTGTGTTTTATACATATAAAGATGTGCACAATTTTGTAAATTTCTATTATTTTACATGAAATCTAAAAGGAAATTATAAATTCATTTTTAATCCATTTTACCCAAAGTAGGAAAAGTGCAATAATAGTATAATTAAAAAAGTAGTGGGGAAACAATATGATTCCCTCCTTAATGTGAGAAGGTTAATACATGCATCTGTATTAACCACCATACCAGAAACCCAGTGGAAACCACTACAGTCAGTCTCTGTGGCAGCTGTATGCACAGCAATGAGGGATTACTTGCTGAAAGAAGTAGCATGAGCCTGATGAAAAAATACTGTGGGAATTTGGGCAGATGGAATGAAATTATCCAAACTTGAAAAATACTGAGTCGTTATCCCCCAGTTCCAACTTCTCTTTATTTTACACACGTATCTCATCAACAGCTTCTTGCACATCACAGTATCACAGTATCACAGTCATGATGAGGCTGGAAAAGACTTTAAAGATCATCCAGTCCAACCTAAAACCAACCAAGTAACCCTAACATCTAGATCATGCTACTCAGCACTTCATCCAGCCTAACCTTAAACACCTCCAGAGACGGTGACTCGACCACCTCCATGGGCAGCCCATTCCAAAATCTGATCACTCTTTCAGCTGCTCTCAGCTCATGCACTGCTCTTTGATGCATTTAAGCCATTAATAGTAAGATTTGTCTGTTATTAAAATCTTAATGTGGTAGGAGCTCTTCTGTACCATTGCAAGGCAACAAGAGGAAAGTCATCCACTCTCTAACTGGTGAATCATTAATGTGATGCTTTTACGTTCCTCTACTGACAGACTGCGTTGAGGTGAAAGTGCCCCACTGCTCTCACACCTTACAGTTGGGTTAGCTGTGTCATGGCATTAAGAGACAAATGAGATATGAGATTCTGGAAAACTAGATTGAACATTTAGGGCAGTCACCCCCATGTACCTTGGAAACCCTTCAACTTTGCTCTCCATGGGGGGGTTAGATGACACTGGTCTTCATAATAGCACAATTAAGTAATAATAATGGACTAATAGAGTGAGATAAATGAGGACAAAAATATATTAACATCTATCAGAAGGAAAAAGGAGTCATAGATTTATGTGGACTCTCGAACCACTGATAGATTAGAGCTACAAGTTTAAAAGGGTCGAAGGCCAAGGCATGGAAAAGGCAAATGGTGAACTTCAATAGTTTCCTTCCTTTCTTTCATTTAATACAGCTAACATGAAGCATTGCACCTGCCTGCATGAGAGAGGTGTTTTACATACGGCCATACACACATGCATTCCACACAACACAGAAAACTACATAAAATCATGTTGAAGTTTATGGAGAAGAATGTAAAACTTCAGCTCATGACATAAATCAGTATTACACCCAAAGAGCTGATTCTGCAGAATGAAAATTATTGAGATCTGTTGGAGGTTTAATGTCCTCACAGAAATTTCACCCACTGTTATAACATTTGGATGCTTCACAGGTACTGGCAATACTTTTCTCATGGTGCTGCTATGTATCTACACATGCAGCCAAGCTTGGACCACTCAAGCTCCAAGTGCCAGGATTGGAGTTCCTATGGGTGTGATTTTTGGAAGCCAACCTCTTTATTGCATTTTAAAAACATCTTCAAAACAGAGGTTCTACTTGTGCTCATTTGGACAGGGGGAATCTCAGTGATATTGGAGTATTCACAATCAACATTCGCCTTGGAAGAAGAGCATTAAGTCATTTGCTCAGTATCACAGGAAAAGTGTTATGTATCAACACATTCAACTCTGGAGCATGGCAAACCACCTTCTCTCTCCTAGTCCATTTTCCAAACTGTACGATAGGGACCCTGGGACTTTGTTGGGGGAGACCCTCTGTAACCAGGTAGAATCATCTCATGCAGCATTCTGCTGGAGGAGCTGCTCATGGCTTATGCAGGTGGACTCTTCGTTGGATTAAAAGCTATCTGCATGGCTGAGCCCAGACAGTTGTGGTGAATGGGTCAAATCCAGTTGGTGACTGGTCACAAGCAGTGTCTCTCGGGGCTCTGTTTTGGGACCAGTCTGGTTTAACATTTGTATCTATGACCTGGGTGGGGGGTTCGAATTCACCATCAGTAGATTTGCAGATGACACTAAATTAAGCAGCAGTATCTATCTGTCTGAATGCAGGGAGGCACTGCAGAGGGATTTGGACAGGCTGGAGCGATGGGCTGAGGTCAACAGCCTGTGGTTTAGCAAAATCAAAAGCCAGGTCATGCACTTTGGTCACAACAACCCCCAGCAACTGCAGGGTTGGGGAAGAGTGGCTGGAGAGCTGCCTGGCAGAAAAGGACCTGAGAGTGTTGGTTGACAGCTGGCTGAACAGGAGTCAGGAGGGTGCCAGGTGGCCAAGAAAGCCAAGGGCATCCTGACCTGGATCAGGAGGAAGGAGGTGATGGTGCCCCTGTACTCCGCATTTGTGAAATTGAACCTTGAGTACTGGGTGCAGTGTAAGAAGGACATTGAGGGGCTGGAGTGGGGCCAGAGAAGGCCTATGAGGCAGGGGAGAGGGCTGGAGAACTGGCCCTCTGAGGAGCGGCTGAGGGAACTGGGCTTATTTAATCTGGAGAAGAGGAGGCTGAGAGGAGACCTTATTGCTCTCTACAACTACCTGAAAAGAGATTGCAGTGAGGCTGGTGCTGGTATCATCTCCCAAATTACTAATGATAGGATAAGGGGGAAATGGCCTCAAGCTGCATCAGGAAATGGTTAGACTGGATCTTAGGAAGAAATTGTTTCCTGAGACAGTGGTTGGGCACTGGAACAGACTGCCCAGGGAGGGGGTCTCTGGAGGTGTTCAAAAAATATGTAGAAGGAACACTTGAAGCCAGATGTCAGGATCTAGAGATGCTGGGGTGAGGACTGGACTTGATGATCCTGGAGGTCCTTTGCAGCTCTGAGGATGCTATGATTGTATGATCCCTTCAGTGCCTGGAATAATTCGACAACATCATTCCCAGAAGGAATTCAATGCATAAAACCTGCTTTTCCTTGATAGGCTACAGCACTGCAAATAAATTTTCTGAGAGTGTGGCTCCTTAGTTCCAACAATAATTTCCTGAGCTTGTGCATCCTTAACTTTCCAGATGCAAATTGTCTTGAGCTGCTGCAGAAGGATTTTCTTAATGAAAACAGGAGACACGTCACTGTTTTCGAAATTGTTCTTGAACATGCCTCAGGTTGTTTTCTAAAATGATGAAGGAAATATCTTCCTAATTAAATGCTTAAATTACTGACAAACTGCTATGTTTGGCCATGGAAAATGCTGAACAGTTTAACTTGGATGCACTAGCACAGTGAGTGAACCACATGGTTTTCCTTTTTAATAGAATCAAATAATCGTTCAGCTTGGAACAGACCCTTGAGATCATCAAGTCCAACAGATAACCCTACTCTACCAAATTCACTACGAGAGCAGATCTCTAAGCACTTCCATCTTTAAATACAACCAGGGGTGGTGACTCAATTGCCTCCGTGGGCAGCCTGTGCCAGTGCCTGACTGCTCTTCCACTGAAAAAGTGTTTCCTAATGTCCAGCATAACCCTCCCCTGGTGCAGGCTGAGGCCAATCCCTCTTGTTCTGTCACTACTGACCCGTTAGAAGAGATCAGAACTCATCTCTCTGCAGTGTTCCTCCAGGTGCAGAGGGTGACAAGGTTTCCTGTCAGACTCCCCTTCTTCAGGTTAAACAGCCCCAGTTCTCACAGCTGCTCCTCTTCAGACCTGTCCTCCACTATCTTCCCCAGGTTTGTTGGCTCCCTCTGGACCTGCTCCAGCACCTCAATGTCCTTCTTGTATTGAGGTGTCCAGGGCTAATCCCAGTACTACAGGTCTAGTGGTCTCATCAGGGCCCAGTACAGGGAGAAAATCACTTTGCTACTCCTGCTGACCACACTAGTGTTGATACAAGCCAGGATGCTGTTGACTCTCTTGGCCACTTGGGCCCACTGCTACCTTATATTCAGCCACTTGATGACCAGCATGAGGAGGACTCTTTCCACTGGACAAGTTTCCATCCTTCTTTGTTGGATCAGATTGGACAATTCAAGATGGAGCTGGAAATGAGGTCCTAGAATGATAAATGTTACTTTGGTTTATGAATTATTCTGAAAGCAACAAAGAAGTGATTTTTAAATCCTAACCACATATTTTTTTAATCACTTGACCTACAACCTTTTAAGGATTCTATGAACAAATCCTGCCTCAGGTCTCTATGGATCCTGTATTAGTATCTTAGGTCCTTCTCCTCTCTTGGGGTGCAATGACAAGGGAGGGTATCTGCTTTACCACACCTGTGTAGAAGAAACAGGAGGAGCTGAGAGTAGACGAGGATTCCTCTCCACTACTCTCCTTAAGTAGTTTTCAGAATCAAATAAACATACTCTTTGTGCCATTCTATTTGTCCAAGCTCTGAAGAAACATCTGCTATAGGGTCAACAAGCACTTGAATTTTAAAAACTACACTGAAAGTCCATCAGTGGCCACTAAAAATAATACACCCAGATGTTTTTCCAGTACCTCCAGCTTCCTAACTGGAGATTAAAATGTAGTAAGTGAATTCATTAGAAGTCAAGTGCACTGGTCGTTACTCTGGAAGAAAAGAAATAATTTTATCTTGCAGCTGTAGGTCACACATATAAATTTTTAGGTTTTAATGCAGTACTTTAGGTCTCCTGTCTTTGCTGGGAAGTTATAATGTCAGTTGTCTCTGGTTTCCACTCTGAGTTACAATACTTACGCATTTGTTTTAAAATAATGAAAGAAGGAGAGAAAGAGAGAAGAAAAAGAGGGAAAGAAAGAAAGAAAGAAAGAAAGAAAGAAAGAAAGAAAGAGAGAAAGAAAGAGAGAAAGAGAGAAAGAGAGAAAGAGAGAAAGAAAGAAAGAGAGAAAGAAAGAAAGAAAGAAAGAAAGAAAGAAAGAAAGAAAGAAAGAAAGAAAGAAAGAAAGAAAGAAAGAAAGAAAGAAAGAAAGAAAGGGAGAAAGAAGGAAGGAAGGAAGGCAAGAGCACCTCAGAAAGCAAACATTTCCCAAGTTAGACAAAGGAAAGATCCACATAAATCTGTAAAATCAGAAGAGATAAGAAGGTCGTATAAATGTCAATACATATCATAACCCTGAACCCATGGAGATGTGGGACAGTTTCAGATCATTACAGCATAAACAGTGTTAAAGCCTGTGACGAATCCATGCTAAACCTCGACTTACACTTCACACAGACACCCCTCTCCACCTAAAACATAATAAAAACAAACCAGGAGCAAACTGCGAGTGCTTAACTTCAGTCCCCTTTTTACCTTCATTAAAATGCAGAATAGTTCAAAGTCAAACGCTGAGCGATGTGATTTACTTTGCTTTTTATGAAAGGCATTATAGAAATGTCCTATAGAAATGTCACTCTATTGTATCCTACTGTATTTAAGAATTAACTACTAGAGTACAGCCACGAGAGATGAATATATGTACCGATGTGATCAACCTCATCAATTACTACTCAACAGCAGTTAATGCAAAGCACTCTTGAGCAAAGAGCCTGGAAGAATAAACAGGAGGAATAAACACATTATTTAAAAATGGGTTGCATTTAATACTAGAAATTAATTTTTTATCCCCCCATTGCAGGAAGACCTTATACTACAGTATTTTCTCTTTAGTAATAACAGCCTTTCATTTAAATGATGCAATCAGTATGCCACAAGCGGCTTCTTTCTTTGGTAGGAGGAGTTAGCAGCTCCAACATTCAATTGACCTGTTTCCAAATAATCTACAGGAAAAAATGAAGATTAAGTCCCCTAACAAGAGCAGTTTTCACAGCCTGGCATACAAAGAGAAGGATTCGGTAAAAAGATGAGAGGGCAAGCCGCATTGTGCTGGCTCACTTAAATCTTATTTCCAATTCACTAAATGTGTTATTTGACTTGGCAAGTGAGCTGGTATGTGTATTAGATCAGCAGGGAGCCTAATCAAGGAGATGCCAAGTTTGCTGCAGCCCCTCTGTGCAGCATTAGCCTCAACTAGTGACCTTAAGCAAAGTGGGTGGTTGAACCCAAAAGAGAATAGCATTAACTTTTGCTTGAAGTTCAGCCTGATTTGAAGTCTCCTTTTGTGCATTATTCCAAAAAAATAAAAAAAAAAAATGCAAAAAGCATTCAACAGAACTGAATCTAGTCTGCTCAGCACCATCTTCACATGCAAGGCTTTATAGAAGCCTGCCTCCATTAATGCTGACACATCCAAAAGAAATGAAAAGCATTAACTCAGCTAAGGCACTTGATTTTGCAGCTGCAGAACAATTTACTTTGTAACCCAGTAACTTCAAGTTGTTTTTTTTTGTTTTGGGTGGGTTTTTTTCCTTCCCCCCCACCCCCCTTTTCATTTATTTATTTATTTAATTTTAAAATACAGATAAACCTCTAATTTGTTAATTGCCACGAGAATGATTTTCAAATACGAAACATGTCTCAAACAACAACAAAAAGCGTACAAAATGCATGCATTGCGTTGTTTACCCCCTCATTTTGATCGACTTTTGGCACATAGATTTTATATTTTTTCCACTTATTTCTAGCATTTTGAGACATTCACAGAAACAGTTTCTACATTACCACGTTTTGTCCCTATAGCTTTTAAACATGCACTTTTCTTTTTGTTTTTGTCTTAAATGAACTGAACAGGAAACACTACATTTAAACTACATAAGAGTTAAGTTTTTTCACAGATTTAGGTTTTGGATGATTTGTCCTTATTGTAATTTTGTACTAAGTTTAGTCTGTTGCTGCATTTGTAAGCAGCACATTACCTCTGTTGTTCATTACCTCTGTACCCTGTAACATCAAAGTTTATGTAAACACCCTTTAAAATAGTATTTCTATCATCATTTTCCCAGGTGTAGCCTTGCTTTGCAATCCTTTCTTAGGGGGAAATTGTAGCTCAGAGGAACTATCAGTGAAGTGTGTGCTATAAATATTGCTAGTGGACTCCTCTTCCACTATTTTCCATGTAACACAATGCAAGGGGGGTATTTTCTGACAAATAGTTTTACCATATTTATGCAATATTAGTGTTACTGTTGCCAGGCTTTTAATTTAATTTAATTTTTTCATTTCAGTAGTAGGATCATTTTGATATCTGATTTTTCCATCAATGGAGTGTTTCTGTCTCTACAGAAAATCATGTATTCAGCCCTCCTCTGTTCACCTGTATTTTTAATGTAATGTAGTATAATATAATAAATATAAGATACACTATACTATAAAATATTATACTATAATGATGCAATATAATGTAATGTAACGTAATATAATATAATAAAATATATTTACATATGTATTATCTATGTGAAAACATGCATGTGTATTGTATTATATAATTTATAAACATATATACATGTACCGTACGTATAAATTCTCACTTTGTTCTAGAAAAACGTATTTCTTGAGCTTCCAACACCAATTGAATAATGAGATTTCTAGGCAAAAAAAAGGACTTTTCTTCAAAGGCTAGCTTCCCATTGCTTTGTGTACATCTTTGTCCCTGTTGTGTGGAGGAGAAGCATCTCACAATTCAGCTGTGTCTTGTTCATGACCTGCTTCCTGCTCTCTCTCAATCAAGAATATGATGTGAAAGACAGTTGCATCACCTTCAGCTCTTTATTCCTCTACTGAATTGCATCAGAAAACTGGAGTTGTTGTGCAGAAATCACCCCCGGGGAAGTACACACATAAGGTCTCCTACTCCACAGCCAACAGAAGGTTAAGTAGGCTTTTAATCTAGACAGATATAAAATGTCATCTGTTTTCCTAATAGAGTGTAATAGCTTCTCTCATTGTGTAGTGAACGGCCAGAGAAAAAGAATAAACTCCATTATTTCCCGTACTCATAAATAAAAACAAACTGCTTCAATCAAATGACTTACCTTCAAGGTTCTCAGAGAACTTCCTGAAACTCCACTTTCCTCAGATGCTCTTTATAAGAGAAAGTTTAATTCCTGGATACAATGGAAGATAGGAGAATTAAATTACTTTTTGCTAAAGACCATGTGAGACTCCCTGAGTTCATCTTATTCACCACAGCAGCTATGAAAATTGACAGTCCTGTAATGACTTAGCAGGAGTGTAGCCATTGTCCTGCACTGGGAAGATCATTACGTAGAAGATGTTATACAGGCAATAAATATAACTATGGCAGGATGAGGAGCCGAGAGTGGACCAAGGGCTCTTGCTGGTCATACTTCCTTCAACCTCGTATCCCTTGTCTTCACCCAAACCTCTAGATATTTAACCAAATTCTTTGAGGAACATGTCCCAAGGAAAAAGAAATGAACTGTGCTTAACGAGGAGCGGTTGATGGAGCTGGGTCTATTTAGCTTGGAAAAGAGGAGGCTCAGGGGTGACCTTATCGCTGTCTATAACTACCTAAAAGGTGGTTATGGTCAGGCAGGGGTCGGTCTTTTCTCCCTGGACACTGGAGACAGGACAAGGGGTCACAGTCTTAAGCTCCATCGGGGGAGGTTTAGACTTGACATTAGGAAAAGGTTTTTCACAGAAAGAGTGATCAGATTTTGGAACGGGCTGCCCACAGTGGTGGTTGGGTCACAGTCTCTGGAGGTGTTTAATGTTAGGCTGGATGAAGTGCTGAGTGGCATGATCTAGATGTCAGATGTTTGGGTTTACTTGGTTGGTTTTAGGTTGGACTGGATGATCTTTAAGGTCTTTTCCAGCCTCATCATTACAGTGATACTGTGATACTGTAATGTATATATGTAAAGCTCTGATCTGTGATTGATTTCTACAGCTGTCTTACAAATCTCCGGGTAGTAAAGCCTGCAACAAAAGGGCTAACCCAGTCTGACCCACAGCAGCACTACTGGGGGCCACCGATGTATCAGAGAGTGTGGTATAAAGGAGAACCATATAAAGGGGGTAAAATGAGGGGTTAAAAGTCACACCAAACATACTGGAAAGGCCTGCAGGCTCCTCAACCTTTATTCTTTAATTGGGAGGAGAAGAGTTTTTTACTAAAGACTAGGTCTACAATGTAGGCCGGCAGCCCAACTGGGCAATACCCTTGATTTGTGCAGTTCGCAGCAGTTCTCTTCTAAAGTCTTCACACAGTCCTTCTTTTTTCAAAAGTAAGAAACATTTTTAAAAGTAAAGAGGTATTTTACTAATTTTTTTTAATGAAACCTTGACTGCCAGAAATACTTGAAGTTGGTAATCATTTGCAGACTCCTTTCCTCTTCCTCACTGCAGGACTGAGGGCAGTAGCACAGCTGGCTGTCAGCTCAGCCCTTATTACCAACACCAATTATTGGTTGAAAAAAGCCTACTATTAGTATCTGGCTACATTTCTTCACACAAGATGTTAGGAAAAAGAAAGTCAAACCCCAACCTTGTGATAGTAAATGTGCCTGTTTTTATATTTTATTATAAACCTTTAAATAGGAGGAAGTCATGAACCGTTTTATCTTTGGTTCTCATTTAGGGGCAGAGTTTAAAAAAGAAGGGGGGGGGGGAAGTGTTGTAAAGGAAAAGAATCCCTCCTCTCATGTGATCTTCCTGGCAGGTATAACACTTTGGAGAAAAACCCATGACAAAGACAGCAAGCAAAGAAAATTGAGTGCAGTAGCTGAAAAAAACATCTGTAATTCTGGATTCCTTCACAGGGAAGAAGTTTGATCAAATCAAAGGCATTTAAATGGAATACAACTTTATTTTCTAACTCTTGGGTTATAACTGGGTATAAACATTGCAGGACGTAATGAGTGTTGGCCAAAGATGCGTCCTGAGACACAGCAGGACCTGCCATTTGAGAGAAACAATAACCAGATCTGTTTATTCAAGCCAATGCAGCAGTTTAGATTGGAAAAGAGATTAGGTAGCCAGCGACACTTGCTGTTATATATTAGACTTCAGTAAGAAGAGAATACCTACTGAAAATTACCAGTGAATCATGCTGTCATGGAATGTCAGACTGGCTTATGTTGGAAGGGACCTTAGAGACCATCTATTCCAACCCCCTGCCATGGGCAGTGACACCTCTCAACCAGGCTTGGTTGCTCCAAGCATCATTCAACCTGGCCTTGAACACGTGAGAGGGGACAGCCACAATCTTTCTGGTCAATCAATTCCAGAGTCTCTTCACCCTTGGACTGAAGAACTCCTTGAAGTCTAGTCTCAAGATACTTTAGTGCATGTATTTAGAGCAGGCAATTATGGGTGGGGTATTAAAGACCACAGCAGGGTAACATGTGGCGTGATGCCAGAGATTCTATGTGCCAAGGTAGATAAAAATTACTGGGCTTTGTGATATCTATCTATCTATCTATCTATCTATCTATCTATCTATCTATCTATCTATCTATCTATCTATCTATAGGAAAGGTTAGGAGACACCAGTTTGCTTCTTGTGTGTAGTTAGTCAAGTGAATCCAGCAATGCAAAATATGCTTTGTGTCTATGTCTGTGTCTTCACTCTTGATTTTCCTATTTGTCAGGAGGATGGAGCCAGGCTCTTCTCAAGATCATCTGGTGATAGGACAGGGGGCAGTGGGTGCAAGATGGTACAGTGGAGGTTCCATCTAAATATCAGCAGGAACTTCTTCCCAGTGAGGGTACTGAAGCATTGGAACAGGCTCCCAGGGGGGTTGTAGAGTCTCCTTCTCTGGAGACGTTCAAGACCTGCCTGGATGTGTTCCTGTGGGACTTGGTCTAGCTGATCCTGCTGTGGCAGGGGAATTGGACTAGATGATCTTTTGAGGTCCCTTCTGATCCCTAATGATTCTATGATTGAACCAAGAAGAAGCAATAGCTGTTCTACCTGAAATTATGATCTTTACAGTGGGAAAGATGATCTTCCAAAAACATGAGAAGCCATCGTGTGATGTCAGTAGTTTTTTGTCAAATACTGTTGTATAAAGAAGTTACAATGAGGCTTTGGGTGAAGATCTGGACCTGTCCGCATGTGAAAAATAAGGATTTAAATCACATTACACTGAACTTTTTTGCTAAGAGTCAATCTGTCAACAGAAGCAAAATAAGCCCTCTAAATACAGGAGTAGATACAGAAGACTGATAAAGTGAAACTGGAAATGTAGGGTCTAAACCATACAAATGACCTTGACCTACACTAGGATTTGTTTTGGAGTTCAATCTTGAGCATTTATTTCTACTTCACAGCTGCTGAAAAGGCTCCTTCAGGCAGGTAGGGCAGGTCCTGTCCTTAATGGATGGTTTCTCACTGCTGTTGGGTAAAGAACTGAGGTCACAGCTGAGCTCAGACTCTGTGAAATGAAGACTAACCATACAGTTTCACAATCCTTTACAAAGTTGGGGGTCAACACAGACCTTCCATGTGCACCTCTTATCCAAAGACATAACTGTGTTTTATATTAATTTCCTGGGTTACCTATTTTATTTCTGTTGTTTTGGGGGGGATTTTTTAATTCTTTTTGTTTGTTTGTTTGTTTTTTTGAAGTTGGGTCATATTTTATCCCCCTTTTTTACTTTTTTCAGGTAGAAATCACTGCTGTGTTTACAAAGAGCATTTAGAATTGCCCTTGTTTACAATAAAAGGAAACAGTTTTCATTTGTTCAACCAGTTTGAAATCCCTGAGTGGACAATTTTCAGCATCATATTCTTTGCTCTTCTTTCAGGTTCCTGCCTGGGATAAGAAGAAAATCTACTGAAAATATTAAGCACATGCAATCAAAACTAAATAGTCTGGTGATAAAAATGAAGATGGAATTTCCAGAGGACGGGAATAAATGTTCACAATGAGCTGTACTATTTTTTAACAGTAATTCTCTTCATTTCATCCTAGCATTTGGTTTGGAGCAGCTGTAAGACTGTTGTGTCTTTTATACTCAAAAGCTGTAAGTGGCAATGACCCACTGGAAAGCAGTGTAGGAGAAAGGGACCTGAAGGTCCTAGTGGACAGCAGGATGACTATGAGCCAGCACTGTGCTCTTGTGGCCAAGAGGGCCAACAGCATCCTGGGAGGGATCAGAAGGGAGTTGGTTAGCAACTGGTTAGATCAAGAGAGGTTCTTCTCCCCCTCTACTCTGCACTAGTGAGAATGCATCTGGAGTATTGTGTCCAGTTCTGGGCCCTTCAGTGCAAAAAGGACACAGAGCTGCTGGAGGGTGTCCAGCGTAGAGCAATGAAGATGAAGAAGGAAGTAGAACAGCTCCCTTATGAGGAAAGGCTGAGGGAGCTGGGTCTCTTGAGCTTGGAGGAGACTGAGGAGTGACCTCATTAATGTCCATCAATATGTGAGGGGTGGGTGTCAGGAGGATGGAGCCAGGTTGTTTTCGAGGTCATATGGTAATAGGACAAGGGGCAATGGGTGCAAGCTGGAACAGAGAAGGTTCCATATGAATATCAGAAGGAACTTCTTCCCACAGACGATAATTGGAACAGGCTGCCCAGGGGATTGTAGAGTCGTCTTCTCTGGAGATGTTCCAGATCCACCTGAATGTGTTCCTGTGGGACTTGGTCTAGGGGATTGGTCTGGATGGTCTAGGTGATCCTGCTGGCAGGGTGATTGGACTGGATGATCATTCAAGGTCCCTTCTGATCCCTAATGATTCTATGATTCTGTGAAATCTTGCATGAACAAATATGTTTCCTGAACATATCCAGTATTATTGCAACAAAAATGCTATTCTTTAAATAAAGAATATGTTGACAGCACGTGTCACACTTCATCAAAGACAAGTTAGCAAACCTAAGGTCACCAAAAGTAAACTATTAGAATGTAAACTTTTTCTGATCTGGTACTTTTCCTACAGCCCTACATATAGCTTTCGAACTGCCTAATTAGGAGTGATGCTTTCCTTCTCTTTCAGTTCTAAAACATACGCGTTTGCCTGTTGTGTATTTCTGTTCATTACTACACTCAGGGAATCAATTGATTTGTAATAAAAACATTCATTAATACATAATTGCACCAATAGCCATCTCATTTTCAAAACTACTTGCTCAGTTTCTTGTTTGGAAAGGAAACTCTGTAAATGTAAACAGTTTCGATGTAATTCCTTCCATGTTTGGCCCTGATTAATCCAGTTCCTGAAATCTGCCATATGCAGATGAACTGCATTGCCTTGAGCGGTCCTCCATCTGCACTCCTCCCAGGATTTGTTCCCGAGATATGCAAGTCTCCACCTTTTCCCTTCCAGTTGCTATTTTTAAATAAGCAAATTCTTAGTTCATTTTAAAGTATAACACTCCGAGGATGCATATAGGTTCCACTGACAGACATTAATTTAAATTTATTTGGCCATAAAACTCAGGTTCTCTTCATATCGATGTAATCTACCACCTCTTTTTCTTCTCTATCAAGTGATTTGTATTCCACTTTGAGGAATAAAGTTTGGTTTGTGAACTAGTTAGCAACCTTCCCCATCCTCCCCCTGCCTTCTTTTATAGAAGAAAGAAGCCAGTAAACAGAAAATAATATCTCTTTATAAATTCAGATCATAAAGTAATTTCTAATAAGAAGTTCAAAAGAGGTTAGGAAATATGAATCCATTTTCGGAGTTAGGGGCATCAGCTCATTAAGGGTAATATTGCAAGCTTCCAGTTTTAAAAAGGCACTGACTCAAATTTGTAATGATTTCACTTTCAGATTTCTTTTATCTCGACTGCTGCTACTTCAACAAATACAAGGGCTTCAGATATAATAGGCAGACTAATGAGCATTGCCGTTGATTACTAAAATATTGTAATACTTCCCAGGGCATAATGACATCTTCTTCAAAATTAGGAAAACAGAACACTTTTCATCTTTGCTGCTACACTCTACGACCTCAGCCTAAACTACAAACCTAACTTTCCCAGCTCTGTTGAAGCAAGCAGCTTCTCACTAGGATTTACTTTTCTCTTAAGAAAGTTTTCTAATTTGCTTTGGCCTGTGTGTTCGCTGTGGATGTAGTGAATTCAAAACCCATCATGCACTTTGTCAAGTCCACAGTTCCCTGGGTTACACTTGGATGGCCTTCATAAACAATTGGGTTTTGTTCGTCACATCTGGAGTTTGAGAATCAGAAGGCAAAAGCAGTTTTAATGTTATATTTCACAAGGAGAAGGATGTAATTCTCCCTATGGACCGGGCACTGTGGAGACCTCATCTTGAGTAGTTCAGGCTGTTCTGGGATCCTCGCTTCAAGAAAGAAGTTGAAAGGCTGGCTGGAGCAGGTTCAGAAAAACAACATCAGGGAAAGAACTGTAGGGAAAGGCTGATGAGGAGAGGCTGAGGGAGTTGAGGGTGCATAGTCTGGAGAAGAAGGCTCAAGGGGAACCCTATTATGCTCTATAACTCCATGAAGGGAAGTTGTAGTCAGGTAGGGGTCAGGTACTTCTCCCAGGCACTTAGTGCTAAGATGAGAAGGCAGGGCCTGAGACTGCCAGGGGAGGGTTAGGTTGAGCTCAGAGAGCTTTTTTAGACTCAATAATCCTGTGATTCTGTGCAAGATCATAAAGAAGGTATAAAATCCCTTCCCAGAAGATGTAATGCCACCTCTTTTGTATCTCTATATCTCTGTATATCTCTAAAAACGAGTTTATAATTACTTTTTACTATTTATTACTTATTCCTGTAGGATTAGCTGGTTAACAGGATAGCACAAGGGAAGGGATTATGAAAGGAACCCCGACATCCCAGGGTAAAAAACTTTGAGCTACCTAGTTTATTTCAAACAACCTTGAGAGAGAGGTGTAAGTCCAAAGAAGGAACAAATATATGGAAAACACCTTTCTCTCCCTTGTTCTACAAGTTCTATGCTATATATCCAAACAGACCTGCATAATCTTCCCCCAGAATTGCAAAGGGAATGATAATTATATTCCCATCCTCAGTAAAGTGTACAACTGCTGGATGTGTCTCCTATGAGTAAAATTCAACAGATTTTCTGACAATTCCAATCCCAAGGGTCTCAGTGTAGCTGTATTATCCCAGAAGTGTAAGGTTAATAGATGTTTACATCTATTTTATGACTTTTTTTCAGTAGGAAAACTCTTCACATGGTCAAAATGAGATCATAGAATCATCAGGGATCAGAAGGGACCTCGAAAGATCATCTAGTCCAGTCCCCCTGCCACAGCAGGATCACCTAGACCAAGTCGCACAGGAACACATCCAAACAGGTCTGGAATGTCTCCAGAGGAGACTCCACAACCCCCCTAGGCAGCCTGTTCCAATGCTCCAGTACACTCTCCAGGAAGAAGTTCCTGCTGATATTTAGATGAAGCTTCCTGTGTTCCAGCTTGCACCCAGTGCCTCTTGTCCTATCACCAGATGTCCTTGAGAAGAGCCTGGCTCCATGACACCCACCCTCTCACCTATTTATAGACATGAATTTCAACAGATACCTTCTGAAATAGATTTGCAGTGAGTGGACAGTAGTGAATATTCAAACAACTGCAACCACACAGCACATATAAATTGATTTTTTTTCATAATACTTCTATTAAAACCTCAAAACCCATCAGAAAACGCTCAATATGACCTATAATATGAGACATCTGTGGTCCTCCACAATACAGAGCAACTAGCAGCATCTCAAGGGCCTCGACATGTGATTCAGAGGGCTTTTTCTTTTTTTTGGTGTTTGGCTCTCTTTCACTCAGAGTTTGAAGACAGATTGCTTTACAAGGTACATCAGCCTGCAGGGAATAGCAATTTCCTATTTCCTCTGCAACAAAACGAACGTAACTTTAAAAAACTGTTTATCTTTGATCAAAAAATATATTGCTTATCACACTAAGTAAACAGCCCTATAATTTGTCATTGAAATTATTGCTTCCTGTGGCTATTTTTAGTGTTTTTACATTTGCTGGGCTATTGGTAACCAGAGCTGATATCCCTACCATTTGTTTTTTATTTTTGTAATGATCTTAGTGAAAAAAAAACCCCCACAAACCTCAACATTATGAAATATGAGCTGTTCTTTAAAGTAATGGATAAACTACCATGCTGCCAGGAATCATAGGCAACTTCCTCACTAAATAATCATGGGAACTCAAGCAGCAACCACAACCCACACACGTAACGTATGAAACCATACGGAACACATATATTACATTCCTGTGGTAACTCATTCACCCAGGAAGTCCAAGGAATTATTGGAGTGATTCAAAGAAAACCCCAGCAAACCCAGACGTGCACTTCTGTCTCACCCTACCAACCATAACTTCAAAAAGTTCTTGAAAATGAATTTTTAGAAGGCAAGTAAATTCGAAGTATGGGTGGGTTGTTTTTTTTACCAGACCCTTGAATGCATTTCTCTGTGTTTTCCTGATGTAATAATTAGGCTGCAGATGTATTTCTCATTGTGCTCTGTTAGTAAATCACATTGTATTCTGTACATTGAGTAGGATCGTGGTGTGACGCAGGTCTCTTCACAGCTATCACTTTGTGTCATGGTTCCTTAATCTTTTCTTGCTATTTTCTGTCTTTGGCTTTCATTTTCTGAAGGTGTCATCATCTGAAGTCTGCTGCGGCATTATGAATCAGCATGCTACTGTTTATTGATCACATGCTCTAAGCCAGCTATCCCCTTTCCCTTTGATTCTATGCAAAACAATGTCTTTGATCTACTGCTTGTCCTTTCAGGTCACAGAGAGAACATTTGTTGTCTTCTCCATTTGGCTCTGAGGCAATTTGAAACTTGTGTCTTTGATTCCTTTACTATTGAACAAATTCACCTTTTGCTGGAGGGACATATAAATTAGGACACCCAAACACGGTGCAATTTATCAACTCCTTAATATCTTTTACAGAGTTTTTTTTGTTCGAAATGGAAGAAAAGGGAGTGTGATTAAGATTTCTCTCTATAGCTCAGAAAATTTTTGCTTTACATTTGAGCATACCCAACCTTGAAACTCTTTCATTTATTCCTTCTTTTTAACTCTCCCTTGAAACATTCTTGACAAGTCCCTAATCCTACCCTAAATACATATTTTTTTCCTGTTACTATACTCTCTAACCCCCAGAGGTTACTTGTGACTGATTTTTTTTCATACTTTAGGGGAAAGATTCCCAGTATTTGGGATGTAGCTACACTCTTTCATAACACCACCTCCTCTTTTTCCTCTGACACTACGAATGTGCAACTTACACAACACTATAAGGTCTTCAGGAAGTGTCACAACATTAGGTAACACCCACAAGTTAAAAACAGTGATCTGTACTGACAGAAAAACTTCATTTAATCTAAAACTGGACTTCTTTTCTGAGTTGGTGTCCATCCACTTCTGTGAAAGACTAGGAAAGATCTGCAGATAAGCTATAGCCTAGACTCATGTGTTTATGGTTTATCCCATTCCTAGGTGAACATACAAGGATTTAAATTGTGCTAGTGATCCCAGCTCAACATTTTTCACAATTCTAAATACAGCATGCATTCTAGAATTTGATGTCATTTAGCTTCTTTAGAACAATCAGACAATACTAGGCCTCTCCAGAGGTCTTTGTTCAACAACTTTTCATTAAAATGAAGAATGCATTTGATTTTACAGTAATTATTGGGGGGATGGCCTTAGCTGTCATTTCAGCTGTAGCATTACCCTGAGACAGACATGTAGTGAGGCCTGTTCTGATTTCATTGAATCACAGAATGTATTGGTTTGGAAGGGACATGCTAAGGTCATCTAGTTCAACCCTCTGCAGTAACCAGGGTCGTCTCTAACTAGACTAGGTTGCCCAGAGTCCCATTCAGCCTGACCTTGACTGACTCCAGGGAAGGGACCTCCATCAACTCTGTAGGCAGCCTGTTTATCCTCAGAATAAAGAAGTTTTTCCTGATATCCAGCCCTTTTACAGCTACAAATCAGGATCCTGCATCCTGTTGTTCCTTGTGCTTGTGATTTGCAAGATCTAGATTTTCGAGTCTGTATCAGGTATGTAAGATTCTGAAAACATGAAGACCTCCTCTTTTTTTGCATGTTTTCTTCTCAAAAACAATCTTCAATTATCTGTTCAGGGCTAGAGAACATCTACTGAAGACATCTGACATGAAGATTCAGGCTTATGATGGGTTTTTGTTATCTTTTGACTTTTCACAGACAAATATGCATTAGGAAACTTCTGGATACAAAAACTCTGCTGAGTACCTCCACTTGTAATTTATCCCAGGCCAGGGTTTTGAGCAGAAAAAGATAAGAATCAGAATTGCATCTACAGAGAATTTATTTTGTTGTTGTCTATCTCCAACATAAATTTTTGTGCAGGCAAATGTTGCTAGAATTTGAAGATGCAAAACAGAAGGCAAAGTTCAAAGCAGTAGCCATGTAATAAAGATGGACCTTTTGAAATTTAAACATGGATTAATAATGTATTAATAATACCAATATCAGCTGCTCATAGACTGTGATGGTGATAATGATAACAAATGTCCCAATGGAATATTAAATACAAGACTTAAATAGGAGTACAAGGGTAAGTGCCATCTTGCATCTGGGCAAGAATAACCTCAGGTACCAGTACAGGTTGGGGACTGACCTGTTGGAGAGCAGTGGAGAAGAAAGGGACTTCGGGGTCCTAGCAAAGAGTAGGATGACTATGAGCCAGCAATGTGCTCTTGTGGCCAAGAGGGCCAACAGCATCCTGGGGGAGATCACAAAGGGGGGAAGTTAACAGATCAAGAGCAGTTCTTCTCCCCATTTACTCTGCACTACTGACGTCAAATCTGGAGTATTGTGTCCAGTCCTGGGCCCCTCAGTTCAAGAAGGACACAGAGCTGCTGGAGGGTGTCCAGCGTAGAGAAAAAAAGAAGATGAAGGAAGAAGAACACCTCCCTTATGAGGAAAGGCTGAGGGAGCTGGGTCTCTTGAGCTTGGAGGAGGCAGAGGGAGGACCCCATTAATGTCTATAAATATGTGAGGCGTGGGTGTCAGGAGGATGGAGCCAGGCTCTTCTCAAGGTCATCTAGTGATAGGACAAGGGGCAGTGGGTGGAAGCTGGAACAGAGGAGGTTCCATATCATTATCAGCAAGAACTTCTTCCCAGTGAGGGTACCAGAGCATTGGAACAGGCTGAGCAGGTGGGTTGTGGAGTCTCCCTCTTCACAGACATTCAAGACCTACCTGGATCTGTTCCTGTGTGACTTGTTCTACGTGATCCTGCTGTGGTAGGGGGTTTGGACTGGATGATCTTTCGAGGTCCCTTCCAATCCCTAATGATTGTATGAATCATGCCCTACATTATCTACCTATGCTTTGTTTCACCATACATCTATTCTCAGTCCTAGTCAATGAAGTTAGAAAACAAGACATAGACTGCAGAAGAGAAATGGAGTTCAAGCATAAAAACTCAAATGCAGTTTAGACTTAAAATATAACCCTGGCTACCTTTGGCAGGGACTCCATACAGACTCAGACACAGACCCTCTCTTACACATGAACACATGCGAACAGAACTACATGGAAAATCTTTTGAACTTTATAGAAGAAGCAGCTGTGCACTCACAGTTGTTAAAGTCCCCAGCTGTGCCTTCTGTGTAAGATCATGCAATGCTGTCTCCAGATTGTCAGGAGAACGTATTAATTTTGCACCATTTTCTGTTCCCTTTGCACTCTTTGTCATGAAAATGAGCATGTATAATGAAGAGAATATGAGAGGCATTAACATTTGGTGATAACTCACTTCACTGTCAAAAATATTGGTCACACAATGGGAAGCAACACTTTTACCCAGTCTTGAGGTCATCATAGGCATGAAGACTTAAAAATGCCATGGCACCTCTATATTGCATTGCTTGTGAATGGCTTACATCGTATGTGGATGCGAACCCAACATCGCTATCGACAACAGAACGAAAAACATTTGTTTTAGCAAATTGCCAATTTCACAAAATTAATTCTAGACTTTCGGTTGTTTTCCTTGCCCCTCAGAAATTCAGGAATTACAACATATTTTTATCTTGAAATAACCTTGTCTGTGCCTCACTGCCAGAATTGTAGAAGGAACCTTTGTGCCTGGAATACAAACATCATCGAAAATTAATTTCAAATCCCTTTGTGACAGATGACTCCTATCCCAGTATCTGAAAGGCAACCGTTTTTGTTGTTGTTTCTGAAACCCAGTCTTCCATGTGCCATCCTCTAGCCCACGGGATATTTTCAATGTAGACAGCAGGGAACAGAATGAAAAGAAAATGCTGAGCAACGCAAACACTAACATTTTTTGGCCATCTGAATCCAGCTAAATAATTTTCAGCTGGTTTTGTATGGTTGAGCATGTAAATCACCCATCCTGACTGCTGCCAACTGCTACAGTAGCAGCTGCTCTGCCTGGCCTCCAGACCAACGCCTACTCCTCTTCCCCAGCACAACTAGTAAGAGGGGTAGGAGTTTTCTCCTACAGTTGGCCACACACTCTCTGACCTCCTGAGGAGCCAAAACACAACTCCAGGGACCCCACAATAAATCTGTATCCTGCAGGTAGGAAACAGAACATAATTTCCTCTCCACACTGTACAGAAAAACAAATTAAATCCCAATAAACCCCTATCAATTCCCAGCCTTGCTGTACTAGGTTCCAGATTCTCCTCATTCACTTGGATCTGTCATAGGATTTTATGTAAGAATAGATGATCTTATAGCTCTCTACTGCTTAATCTGTCCCCAAATCTTCAAGGACCTATTACTGTCTTGCTTTCCATTCCTAAGATGGCCAAGGGGGTAGCTTAACTACCCTGCTTCTGCAGGTCGAGGAAATAAGACATTGGATCCATCACACAGCAATATGAATGAAAAGATGCTATAAAAGTAAGACAAGGGTGTCTTCGAGGCTTGGACTGTGAGAGAATTCAGTCCAAAAAAAGTCTGCAGAAAACAAAACCATATTCTTCACAGTCTCCATGATCCTGGGCAGAGAGTCAGTGATCTCCATATGGTATGAACATGGTGGGAATACCCACAATCTATGCATAGACTATAGAGCAGCACCAGATCCAACACCTACCTCAGCAGTTCACAACATGTAGGGTTTTCATTTGGTGACCAAATGGGAACTCCTGAACTAGAAAGAACAAGAAAAACAATCCCTGTGTTTTGGTAGACAACACAGACAGCTTCTAGAAAAATCCCATGACCCTGCATTGATTACCTTTCATTAGTACAGTTGCGTTAATGGTCAGACTCAATGACCTTGAAGGTCTTTTCTAGCTTAAACAATTCTATGATCCTACAACCGTTATGCTTGCCTCATGTTCTTTTGAAATGTTATTGTAGGATGTTCATAATTATTCTGAAAAAGAAAAAAAAAATTAGTCTTTTCCTTGGTTTTCATTCAGTCGAGTCCCATCTCAATGCCTGACCCTTCACAGCAATGCCGTGTTCGTACTGTAGTGTGTGCAGACATACAGTGTTTAAGCTCAGACAAAACACAATAGCATCAGGAAAGGAGATCATTTAATTCCCACCTCCTGACTGGAAGCAAAAAAGACCTTAGCCTTGGCCTTTAAATATTTAATTTAGAGGCATTATAGTGTTTTAATCGTATGGTAGTTGCAGACACAGATAGAGTAAATCCTTTCTGTTTCTCCACCAAAGTCAATGGAAGGGGCATTCCCCTGGGTAAAGGTGGTGAAAGAACCTACCCTAAACCCAGAGTAATTAAATTTCTATCCAGAGTCCAAGATTTGTTTTTGCTTTGTTTGTTCCTATAATCAATGACTTTACACTTGAAGAGAGTAGATTTAGATCATCAGATTTAAGGGAGTTCTTCAGTATGAAGGTGCTGAGACAGTGGAACAGGTTGCCCAGGGAGGTTGCGGCTGGTGGAAATGGATTTGTTATACAAATTATTTAAAAGGAAGTCTGTATTTCCAAATCCCTGTATTATGCTGAAAATCTTTAAAATATTGGAATTTAGTTCAGTTCCACACATATATTTCCTACAAGAACCAATTGCACAAATCAAAGACAACAGTAAAAAGTAAGAAAACAACTACACAAGCTATCAGAAGCACTTGTGATGATAGCAATACGACTAGCCAGACTCCAAATTCCCTGGGTGAAAATCAGAAATGTATTATGAAAAGTATTTTCATCATGGTCTTCAAAGGGAGAGAAAATATGTTGCTGGATCTGGACCCATTGCATGTTACTATGGAAAGTTAGGAAGCCTTAAAGGATGTATGAAAGCCCCTAAATCACACTGAAGTCAGCATTTCAAAATCCTATCCCAAACTGCCCTGTTTTCTATAAGAAAACCCATGGGTCTGAGTCAGCTGGTTGTGTCCCCAGAAGTTGCCTCCCCAGCAGGAAAAGGAAAAGCTCCAAGGGGATCTTACAGCAGCTTCCAGCACTTGAAGGAGAGGCAGGAAACCTAGAGAGGGACTTTTTCTGATATCACTCTGGTGACAGGGGAAGGAGAATGCGCTCGAGCTAAGAGAGAAGAGATGACATCTGAGGCAGAAATTCTTCCATGAGTGAGTACTGAGCTTCTGGAACAGGCTGCTGTGGGAGATTGTGGCTGCTCCATCCCTGGCAGTGCTGAAGAGCAGGTTGGATGGGGCTGTGGACACCCTGGTCTGGGGAGAGGTGTTGCTGCCCATAGCAGGGAGTTGGCACTGGGTTAGCTCTGAGGTCTCTTCCAACCCAGACCATTCTATTATTTGCACTGTAGAAAGTTATTTACAACCCCCTTACTGTACCTGGGAGCCTAACAGACCAGCTATTACAGGATGTGAGCTTAGCCCTGTGACAGTGCTCGCAGCTGAGCAGAGTGAATCACCAGATGACTCAACTTTCAAAACACCACGACAACAGTAAGTAAATAAATAAGGCCCTTCCCTCACACCAAGAAACCGCACACATACACACATCCCCACTGAAAAACCCGAATGAGAGCAATCTGAAAAGAAATAAACGCAATTTGAATTTTTCCAAAAAACTCATCAGCCTCGCTATAGTTCCCATGAATAGACTGATCTGAGTTGTTAAGTCTCTTTAACCTTCAAAGATGATTAGGGAGTTGTTTCTTGTTGTTGTTGTTGTTGCTGCTGCTGCTGCTCAAATGGATGGATACGTTTCCCAGCGAGTTTCAGAGACAGGCTGGTAGTAGGTACAATTAATTCAGCACATATCATTTACTGCATCCTCGCTTCTTTCACAGAAATCCTTGCCAACTGATCCCAGGCAGAAGATTGGCTTTGGTTCTGCAAGCAGCTGCTCATCTTCCCACTTTGCTGGAGGTAAGTTGTCACAGTAAAGCAGCTGCTAAAAGAGTGGGAGGGAGACACCAAAGAGCAGAAACAATTGTGTTGAAAAAAAATAAAAAAGAAAAAGAAAAAAGGAAAGAAAAAGAAAAAAAGAAAGAAAAAAAAAGTAGAGAAAAAGGAGCAGCAATCTCACTTTCCTCAAGCAGACTGGTTTATCCTACGTCTTATTTGCCTAAATAGAAACAGCGTGACCACAAGTTAACCTTAAAAAAAAGAAATATGTGAACTCTCGGAAACTTAAACAACTCAAAAAAGACCACAAAACATAAATCTACAGATGAGATATTATTCTACTGATAATGAGCACCGCGATCAAATTTGACATAGTCTGAGATCTGAGGTTTGTGAAGATTTGGTGCAGATTTAATCTTATCTGATCCTGCTTTAAATGCATTAAGCCTGGTTTGCTAGAGATAATGATTATTTACATCAACACTTGTCTAAGTAAGAGTTCTTCTGCTCTAACTCAAAGAAAACAGAAGTGAGGAGAACTCAGAAAAAAATACCTGGAATCCAGGAAGTTAAAAGATTTAAAAAAAAGAGTGAATTAGTACTAATCTTTCATGTGCCAGCTGTGCTGAGATCAATGGTACTCAGTTTAGATACGATGATCTATCCTCACCATTTTACTTGCATAATTAGGCATGACTCAAAGACGTCAAGGTAAATTGCCAGTTACCATGTGTAATTGTTTTTCAGAAGATTTTTAAGGTATGGATTTATTTTTTGTTTAAGGTATGGATTTATTGGGTTTTTTGTTGTTTTTTTTTAAGAGTTAATTCCTGAATTATTTTACTTGCTATTACAGGACACTCTGCGCTCTGTTTACGAGAGTACTCGCTGCATTCTCATTTCAGAAATACAAATTTTGATTCAAAAACAAAAACCAAACACTGAAAGGTTCATAATGCTGAACTCCTGTGGAAAAACACAATGGATTCCCAACGAGTTAAACCTGCAAGATTGCCTTAACAGTTCTTTCTTGTAGTTTTAAAAGTGAGAACTGTACTTTGTATCTTAGAATCGTAGAATCATCAGAGATCAGAAGGGAGCTGGAAAGATCATCCAGTCCAATCCCTCTGCCACAGCAGGATCACCCAGACCAAGTGCAGGCAGGTTTCAAACGTCTCCAGAGAAGGAGACTCCACAAACCCCCCTGGACAGCCCCCTCCAGTACACCATCACCCTCTCTGGGAAGAAGTTATAGGTCAGGGTTGGAAGGGACCATAGGATCACCCAGTTCCAACCCCTCTGCCATGAGCAGAGACATCCCACCCTAGAGCAGGCTGGCCAGAGTTTCATCCAGCCTGGCCTTAAACACCTCCAGGGACGGGGCCCCAACCACCTCCCTGGGCAACCCATTCCAGGCTCTCACCACTCTCACGGTGAAGAACTTCCTCCTCACAAGTCTAAATCTCCCTATCTGCAGTTTGCTCTATTCCCCCTAGTCCTGTTGCTATCTGAGATCTCAAAAAGCCCCTCCCCAGCTTTTTTTGTAGCCCACTTCAGGTACTGGAAGGCCACAATAAGGTCACCTTGGAACCTCCTCTTCTCCAGATTGAACAGCCCCAACTCTGTCAGTCTGGCCTCATAGAGAGGTGCTGCAGCTCTCTGATCATACTCGTGGCCCTCCTCTGGACTTGCTCCAGCACGTCCACATCCTTCTTGTAATCAGAGCTCCAGAGCTGGATGCAGTACTCCAGGTGGAGTCTCACTGGAGAGGAGCAGAGGGGGAGAATCACCTCCCTCGACCTGATGGCTACACTTCTGATGCAGACCAGCATCTGGTACTTCTCCTGTAATTATCTGGATTGTGTCCAGTTCTGGGCTGCTCAGTTCAAGAAGGACACAGAGCTGCTGGAGGGTGTCCAGCATAGAGCAAAGATGATGATGAAGGAAGCAGAGCACCTCCGTTGTGAAGAAAGGTTGAGGGAGCTGGGTCTCTTGAGCCTGGAGAAGAAGAGGCTGAATGGTGACCTCATACATGTCTATAAATAGGGGAGGAGTGGGTGTCAGGAGGATGGAGCCAGGCTCTTCTCAAGGTCATCTGGTGATAGGACAAGGGGCAATGGGTGCAAGCTGGAACAGAGGAGGTTCCATCTAAATATCAGAAGGAACTCCTTTCTGGAGAGAGTACTGGAGCATTGGAACAGGCTGCCCAGGGGAAGTTGTGGAGTCTCCTTCTCTGGAGACCTTCCAGACCTGTCTGGATGTGTTCCTGTGTGACTTGGTCTGGGTGATTCTGCTGTGGCAGGGGGATTGGACTGGATGATCTTTCGAGGTCCCTTCTGATTCCTAATGATTCTATGATTGTATGATCAAATCCGAACAGGCACAACTGGGTGTCATGCATATGCATGGTATCTCCATTTCTGTTAGAATACTTAAACTCTTCTCTCTGTCTGATCCTTTTTGCCAGAGGCTTAACCAATTTCCTTTTGTTCACCCACACCCTGCATTTTTATGGCACATGTGGGTGGGTTTTCTCATTGTGTTTCTTCCTTTTTAGTCTTAAGAGACACACAAACCCATGATCAGTAGTTCATTATCAACAGGATGTTCCTGAAGAAATGCAACAGAGTGTGTGGGTCTCGATATTAAATCAGCAATGTTCAATAAGCTCAGAAACAGCCCATAAATGTATGTCATTAACTGATCCACTCTACTCCAACAGCTTCCCTTCTAGATGAAAGTAACAATGATAATCTAGAAGAAAATGAAAGGAAAATCATAGAACCATAGAATTTAGTGGGTTGGAAGGCACCTCTGATGTTCATCTAACCCAACCCCATTTAGAGATGCAAAATCTCTTTGCAGGTACATTGCTGAGGCAAGAACTCTCCATATGGAGATATTAAGAAGTGGGTAAATACTGGTCATTCTGATCAGCTTTTGGTGTGGCAAGCACTTGAAGACTTGTTATGAAAATTAATTGATGACAGCTTGGCCCATTCCCAGTGTTTTCTTGCTATTTCTTTCTTTTTTTCCTATGGCTACCACTCTCACAATCAGCACAAATTTCTACTCCACTTTAACCACAGCAAAGAAAATGTTCACTTTGCTTTTTGCCCCTACTACACCTTTTTACAGAGAGGAGCCTGAATTACAACTGATTTTCTAAATTTTGAGAGCAATTTCGGGCAAAACTCAAATCTTTCCAAACCTCATTTTCATCCTTCCACATGCTCCTTTTTTTCTTGAACTCCTTTTGCTCCCCTCATCCCACATGCATGCAGTTCAATTAATTGAGCCTGTCATGACTTTGCTCAGGTATTTGATTTTGAGAAGGAACAATTAGTCATAAAACATGGGATTCTTAGCAGCAAACACAAATCTGGGGATGTCCAGACCAAGTCTTCCTTTGTTTCTAGTCCTGAATCAAGCTGATGCAGCTACATGAGTCCACTTGCTAAATCAGATCAAAGAAAGAGACCTGGATTAACCCTACAAAGATAATGGTTTGTTTTTCCTGGCCTATTTCAATTATTTGTAATTTGAGATCTTCAGCATCACCCCACAGTGAGGTCCTCCACCTACTTTGCCACAGAAGGCCACCAAAACCACAAATAACTGATTTCCATGAAGAATTTTCCATCTCAGCTTTGCTGCTGCATCTGATCCCAAAGGGTAATTTTCTGCTCCTGATGCTCATGGGTGACACTGGACTTGTGTCTGGCAGAAGCAGACAAGCTGGTTAATCATTTTTCTTGTGTGGCCAGTGCTTTCAGGATAGCAAACAGTTTGAAGTATTATTGCACACAAATCATAACGAAGGAGATACGAGGATTTAGATAAAACCAACTAGCTGGAAAACAGAAGATTCTGGTTCTGGTTTTAGCACCTCCTGGTTTCAGCTGAATCAACTCCCATTGGGAACTGGTGGAGGGAAAAGGAAAACCAGGTAGTCTTGTCTGAACAAGAGTCTTGCACTTCAGACAGAAAGGAAAGAAAGGGGGGAAAAAAGTATCAGCAGACTTTTTTAACTCCCCAGAGAGTCCAAAGCTGGTTTGATTTAACATGTTAGATAGCATGCAGCTTAATAATTTACTGCTTTCCCAGACACTAACTGATACCTATTCATAAGGGCTTTGTTTGAGTTCGTGGTCTCGGCAGTTATTTGGCAAGGAGCAGGTGTCTTGAATTATTCTGTGTGTGGAAATTCAGAATCTGTAGTAATTTATTACCTGTGCAATCGTATGATAAACAATCATTCAGCATTATTTATTCCTACAGCCACTAATTTCATATTTCCAAAAACTTGTTCTGTGTGAATTGGCGACAAAATGCGATTCTTTTCTACTACCAAACTACATGCAATAGGAAAAAAATCCCCTCCACCAAACAATCAATTCCCTAAATATAAATTACAGAAAAACTTCAATCTTCTCTATTTGGCAAAAAATTTGCAGAATAATCTTTGTCGGACACCATGGGGGAGAATATTTAAGCACAGGCTGCCACATGCAACTGTAAAGTACGATTCAGTAACACTAATTTCTTCTTCCCCTATTTACTTTTATGAGCAGCCTGCTGGAAAAGAAACATCCAAAAGGCCCTTCAACAGACAAGTATCTAACAAGCGTAACTGATGGAAACAAAGCCTTAGAGGTCTACAACGGGGATGTTGAACCTGAAACGACAGAGATGTTCAAACCCCAAGCTAATGCTTAGATCACTGAAAAATAGTTCCCAGGTCAATAAAGCTCAAGCTGTTCAAACACCCACTGGGATATTTTCCTTCCCATTAGTGTGTAAACAGGAAGTAAAAACCAGGGGAAGCTGGATCAGTGGGGTACTGCAATATGTTTTGTCTATTGCACATGAAAACCCTGAGCTGGCGAGTAGCCGGCCATAGTTTTTCACCATCGGGTGATGAACTTTGTCACCATTTGACTGTAAAACAGAGAAAAAAAGCCCCATACATTATAAAACCAGACACTGCCTATTAATCAGCAGAGAAAAACTGAAAGACTCAGCTTTAGTAATCTAGTATGTCTGATGATGTCTAAGGAGATGCGTTTGAAAAAGGTGCAGCTGGGCAAAATGTCTTCTCTCCTTGGCTTCTTTCTTCTGAATTTGCTGGGTTATTTCTACATGAATTCGGAGTGCCTGAGCAATTCCTGACTGACAGGTCTGGGGAATATATTTATCCACAGACCAGGTAGAAGACAGACAGCAACAATGAACGCTGGCCCCCACCTCAACCCTGACCTTCAGGGGCAAGTGAGGAGTGGATTAGTTTGTGTAAGGGTCAAGTACCATCAGCTGAGGATATTTTTGATTGATTGCTTCTTTTTGCTTTGTTTGTTTTTATTACATAAGCAACTTGGTTACTCTGGGGAAATGAGAAATTTGCTACTGAGGGAGATGAGGATTTACCTGAGATGGGTAAAGTAGTGATTCTCTCTCTTTTACAATAGATTTTCTGGGATGATTTCTCTTGCTTTCAGTTGAATTTAGCTTTTAATGGTAACCCCATCATGATTAAGCTGGGAAACTTTTGGCTGTGAATAAATTGCCAATAATAGTTACTGCTGCTATTGCTGCTCTGGTAAAACTTATCTTCAGGGGTTTTTTTTTCTGTATTCATTCTGTTTAGGCATTGTTTTGCTCCTCTTTTGACTTTTTGCTGTGTGGTAGGCTTGATTCCCCTCCGTAAAATCAAACAGCTATAGCTCCAACACACAAAACACCAGACAATGTTAGGAGGGCTTTAAAAGGAAAATTACACATTCCTCGTTTAGTTGACATTTTAATTGCGTAAGCACACACACAAACCTATAAAAATATTATAATGATTTAAATGACTAAATAAAGCTGAATTACTTCCTTCTTAAGCATGTGAGAAGAATTTAAGGTGAGATGATTGGCATTGTGCAGCGTGAAGAGGAGATGGCTACAAGGGAAACTTCCAGTCTCTGAAAGGGGCTGTCAGAAGGCTGGGGAAAACTGTTCACAAGAGCAGGGAATGATAGGATGAGGAGCCATGGTTGGAAGCTGGAAAAGGGCAGAGTAAAGATGAACATCAGGAAAAAGTTCTTGAATCTGAAAGCAGGGGATTCCTGGAATAGGCTGCCCAGAGACGGGGTGGAGGCCTTATCCCTGGAGCCATTCACGGTCAGGCTGGATGGGGCTCTGGGCAATCTGTTCTCATTAGAGGTGTCCCTACTTGTTGCAGAGGGGTTGGACTAGATGATCTTCAGAGATCCCATCCAACACTATGATTAGATGATTCTGTGATTCCATTACATAACTACAATGCAAATAGAATCATAGAATCATTAGGGATCGGAAGAGACCTCGAAAGATCATCTAGTCCAACACCCCTGCCACAGCAGGATCACCTAATCAAGTCTCACAGGAACACATCCAGGTGGGTCTTGAACATTACCAGAGAAGGAGACTCCACAACCCTCCTGGGCAGCCTGTTCCAGTGCTCCGGTACCCTCCCTGGGAAGAAGTTCCTTCTGATATTTATATGGAACCTCCTCTGTTCCAGCTTGCCCTAATCACTGCCCTCAAAGCTTGATGCATACAAATGAAAAACAAAGCCATGACTCCTACCTCACACAATGTCTAAGCCAAACAAGCCAAACATGGTCACTTTGTAGCACTCAGAGCAGAAGCCTTCTCTCATCAGGTGACTCCAGGGCACAGCATGGGGAAAACAGTCTATGAATTAGATGCTATTTTTGTTTCATAAAGTTTTTATTTACCTGCTTTATCTCCTCAAAGTGTTTACTACTGAACTACTGGTAAATAGCAGGGGAAAACAGGAGGGAATCCTAGCCAGGGATTGATAATGATGTTTGGATGGGTAATGGACCATGTATATAATAATAATGTAGTATGTTATTAGGTATTAATTAATACATAATGTAACAGTTCGTATTATTATTATTATTATTAACATACATAATAATGCTATGTATTATAGAATACAAAACAATTTGACATAATAAAAATAATATAAACTAAAAATAATTATTATTTTATTATTTAATTATTGTAATATATTCTATTAATATAATTATAGATTATATTAATATAATATTATTATATTATATTATATAATGTAAATTATTAATGGGAAACTTTACAAAAGACTGTTCTAGAGTCCAACTATTTACTTCCATCAGGATTGCAATAGTTTGGTTCCTAAATTGCAAATTTTTAACTAAATTAAAACATTTATACTCAACTGCTTATCAAAAATAGAAAAAATATCTAACATCATAGATTAAATTCTACTGAGTGAAAAAGTGGCCTCTTGAAATTACAGGGCTTCACATTAGTTTATATACATTTATATTCAATACATTTATCTCAGTACTGTGTGACAGCATGTGACAAAACTACATTGATGTCTGTCAATATGTGAGGGGTGGGTGTCAGGAGGATGGAGCCAGGCTCTTCTCAAGGTCATCTGGTGATAGGACAAGGAGCAGTGTGTTCAAGCTGGAACAGAGGAGGTTCCATATCAATATCAGAAGGAACTTCTTCCCAGTGAGGATACCGGAGCACTGGAACCAGCTGCCTAGGGGCGTTGTGGAGTCTCCTTCTCTGGAGACATTCAAGACCTGCCTGGATCTGTTCCTGCGCAACTTGGTCTAGGTGATCCTGTTGTAGCAGGTGGATTGGACTGGATGATCTTTTGAGGTCCCTTCCGATCCCTAATGATGCTATGAAAAGTCTGTGCGTCTATATCTCTATCTTGAGAGGTTTGGTTTGGTGGTATGTGATGGGGAGAGTAAATTCAAATGACTTGGTGCCTTGTTTCCCCCCCAAATTGAGTCAGTTGTTTCATTGCCTGCAGATTCATAAGTGGTTTTGCCTGGAGAGGTTGTGGAGATCTCATCCCCAGAGGCCTCACCCCCAAGTCAGTGTGGATGAGGCTCTGAGCAATATATTCTAGTTAGAGATATCCCTGCTTGTGGTAGGGGGATTGGACTAGATGATTTTAGGCAGTCCCTCACAATCCTATGATTCCCTGAGTCTATGAGATAAGTGTTCCTGTGTTTTGATTAGAAATGAGATTCACAAACTGAGACTGAGAGCTGCATAACATTTATTTGTCCAGGACCATCATGCTTTAGTCAGAAATTGCTAGCAGTGCCTACGTGCACCCATGTAGCTTATACAGTCCTATAAGTAATTTACTTTGTGTGGAAGTAAAAAATCTTCCTCAAAAAATTGGATAAATCAGTGAGGACAAGGGTTTCACTGCACTGTAGTCCACATCAACAGAGCACCTGAACAGCTAGCTCCCTGTGCAGCAAAATCCAGTGGCAAGAAGAGACTGGCCCTGCCAATGCTGTGCAGTTAAATTGAGCACACACCACCACAACCTCTGGTGCTTCCACTTGTCTGGTTGTCAGCTACTGCAAGTAAGACATCGCTCATTGGGAAATCCACAATAAACTCAGGCAGATTTCAGCTTCTCCTATCAGAAAATTTTGCACTGAAGAAAGGTTATCCCCGAGGAAGCCCTGGAGTCAGTTACAGCTGAGCAATTAAGAGAAAATCTGAGCTGACTCAGTTTGTGAGGCTTTCTGATTTAGAAAGCTAAATTGTGACATAAAATGCCCTTCGTTCGCTTGTGAATGTATTCGGTGGTAGAATATTTCAGCAGAAGCAGCATATTCTCCAAAATAGACTGAAAGATCTCCACAACTGCTGGTTGCTACTGCTATTGTCCAAGGAAATTAAAATTAAAGCAATCCTAAATGACAGTGAATAATCTGTAGCGACACAGTAAATAAATCCTCTACAAAAGCTGATTTTCTTGACATGTTTCTTTGCATTGTCTTTTAGGTTAGGAGAAGGGGAACAGCTCTCCCAGTATCTGGTATGACTCAAAACTGTTAAACCTCTTTGGTCTTTGAACTCTGTTGCATCTCTGGCCAAACCTACTTGTTCTCCTGATTCTTAATTTCCATGATATTTCATTTTCTTCTATAAAATTCTTGGTGTATGGATGGGCAACCTCTGCTGAGAAGGAGAAGGAGATAGAATGAGTAATATGTGTTGGAGGGAAGGATTCCATGTTTGCAGTCAATATTATATTGCAGACACTTCTATAAGCTTAGATTAATTCCTACATACGGTTTATGTTTCACTAAAGATAGAACCAGTAGACCAGTAACACTTCAACATTTTGTCACCAATGATTAAAAAATAAACTACAAAAGTATTATAATATTCCCTGTTTATGGTGCAACCTTCCTAGATGTTCCCTCCTAGGGAACCTAGGGGTGCAATGCAGTGATGTGTGTGTACTCTGCATCCCCATGTCTTCCACCCGGGACCATACCAATATTGCCAGTCAGAGACTCCGACCATATATCAACCAAGAGCTTTTAGTTTCAGAGACAAAGGGAGGGTTTAACAAAACCACTGATGAATCTGCAAACATCATTACCAATCCCTGGCTAGGATGCCCTCCTGTTTTCCCCTGCTATTTACCAGTAGTTCAGTAGTAAACACTTTGAGGAGATAAAGCAGGTAAATAAAAACTTTATGAAACAAAAATAGCATCTAATTCATAAATGAGGTCCCCCCTCAGACTCCTCTTCTCCAAGCTCAAGAGACCCAGCTCCCTCAGACTTTCCTCATCTGGGTGGTGCTCTGCTTCCTTCATCACCTTCTTTTCTCTCTGGTGGACACTCCAGCAGCTCTGTGTCCTCATTGAACTGAGGGGCCCAGAACTGGACACAATACTCCAGAAGTTAAATTTGGTTCCCCCAGTTAATAGTCTCTTTTTACCTGGTACCTTAAGCCAACAGCTATCTCTCCATGTAGTTCTCATCTCATTATCACTTTCTAAACTAGGGAAAATCTATCAATGACTGTCCAACATGATGAACTTGTGGCACTTCTCTATATTTCAACCTATAAAGTTCTGTGCAGCTGGAATGGAAAACATGGAGTATTTTTTAGAAGCCTGTAGGTCTTTCCTCTCTGAAAACCAAACAAACCTTAATTGTATCATGTTTCTTAAATTTGTGTATGCATACATGTAATTATGCCAACCAAGGTTGTCAGAAATGGGTGGCAATGACCCAAACTGTCAAGATTGCCATGGTGAAGGAAGAAGAACAGCTCCCTTATGAGGAAATGCTGAGGGAGCTGGGTCTCTTGAACTTGGAGGAGGCTGAGGGGAGACCTCATTCATGTCTATCAATATGTGAGAGATGGGTGCCAGGAGGATGGAGCCAGGTTCTTCTCAAGGTCATCTGGTGCTAGGACAAAGGGCAATGGGTCCAAGCTGGTACAGTGGAGGTTCCATATCAATATCAGAAGGAATTTCTTCCCAGTGAGGGTACTGGAGCACTGGAACAGGCTGCCCAGGGAGGTTGTGGAGTTTCCTTCTCTGGAGATATTCAAGACCCACCTAGCTGTGTTCCTGTACGACTTGGTCTAGGTGATCCTGTTGTGGCAGGTTGATTTGACTGGATGATCTCTTGAGGTCCCTTCCGATTCCTAATGTTTCCATGATTCTATGATGGAAGGTAAAGGAGGAGAATTTCTTCTGTTTCAAGTCTCAGTCTTTGTCCCCGAATGAAGAAAAGATTTTGAAAGTCAATAGCTTTTGATCTTTCCAAATTACAGGTCAGGCAGTAGACGATCTAATGATACAAACAGTAAAGTAAATTGAAGTCTGAAAAAATGTTCTTGTTTTACACAACTGATGAAATAACTGTATATTTTTGGGGTCGTTTCAAAAACAGCGTGATCTATAAGTATAAAATTCCTGGCTCCTTTAAGGTCAAGTATAAACAACACTGCAGGAAGCGTTTACATTTGGTGTTAGATATTTTGTTATGAGATCAAAGAATGAGGATTTTAATACAGTAATTGGACTTCTGGCACTGCAACAAGCTGGCACATATATTAGGGGAAATTAAATTTGTTTTCAGAAATATGTATCTGATGTGTTTGAAAAAGATGCACTTGGTGTTTGATATTGAAATTAAAAATTCAAGTGTGGATTATAAGGTGAAATTCTATGCTTATGTTCGAGTTCATTATGATGTAAAGACAATGTTAAGTAGCTCTTTAATGATAAAAATGACTTTAACTAGATTTCTAGATCATTTTCTAATAGCCTATGACTAATTGTGAAATTTACCATTTTACCATGACTAATGTGTGAAATCTGTCATCTTTCCTCATGATTTACACAAGGTCCTAATAAGAATTAGAGCAAGTACATAATATGACATGAAGAGTAGCTTGTATCATATTTGCTTACTTTTTTCAGGAGATATATTTGTCATTAGGTTTTTTTGCAGCCATTATCTATGACTTCACTGCTGGAGGTTAGCAGAAGTCTGCCCTGACTAGCATCACCAAGCACATCCTGGCTTAATATTGAAAACTTATATCAGTTGGTGCAATGTTGTCACAAAAGAAATAATCAAATACACTCCAGAAGGGGAAATCTATGGACTTCTAGCCTCTCATAATTAGACAACAGAACAATTCCATCTGTAAATTTTGTAAGTTAAAAAATGAAATTAATCATTCTGCAAAACAGTGAGTTTTGCACAGTCTACCTAGGTATACCAGCTATTTAAAAGGAACTCTATATTTCCAAATCCCTATATTGTGGAATCATAGAATCATAGAATCATTAGAGATCCAAAAGGGACCTTGAAAGATCATCCAGTCCAATCTCCCTGCCACAGCAGGATCACCTAAACCAAGTACCACAGGAACACATCCAGGCAGGTCTTGAACCTCTCCAGAGGAGACTCCACACCCCCCCCGTGCAGCCTGTTCCAGTGCTCTGTTACCCTCAGGAAGAAGTGAAGACGTTCCTTCTGATATTGATATGAAACCTCCTCTGCTCCAGCTTGCACCCTTTGCCCCTTGTCCTATCATCAAATGACCTTGAGCAGAGCCTGGCTCCATCCCCCTGACACCCACCCCTCACATATTGAGACACGAGAGGTTGGAGCACCTCTCCTATGGGACAGGCTGAAGGAGCTGGAGCTGTTCAGTCTGGAGAAGAGGAGACTCTGGGGAGATCTTTGAGCAGCCTTCCATTCCCTGAAGGGAGCAACAGGAACGCTGGGCAGGACTGTTTCCAAGGGCTTGGAGTGGTAGGACCAGGGGGAATGGTTTCAAGCTGGAAGTGGGGAGGTCTAGACTGGAAGTCGGGAGGAAGCTCTTAATGGTGAAGGTGCAGAGACACTGGCCTAGGGTGTCCAGGGTGGCTGTGGCTGTCTCTACCCTGTTAGTGTTCAAGACCACATTTGATGGGGCTTTGAGCCATCTGGTGTCTGGTGGAGACACCTTTAATCAGTAACTGGAAAGAAAATTCCAACTCTCTTTATCAGGCTGAAGAAGAAAATTAAGGTAATAATTCCTCTGAATCATAAGGACAATGAAAGTTATAAGACAGAAAGATTTGCTGGACAGGATGATACTGCTTGGCACAAAAATCCTGTTTGCTGCTTTGTCATTGCACTCTTCAGTGTCCTTCCTTCTCATAGAGATGTCTACCTGTCTCTTGCATTTATTTATAATGTTTGCTGTGATTATCCAGCTTGGAAACTTGCTTCATACTTACAACTCCAGAATTACTGAGTAATTCTTCCTGAATTCCCATTGCATTTTTCTAGGTCGTCTTTACTCTCCTTCACTGTTAAGAAACTCAATGCAACTATTTTATCTCAAAAAATGAAACTATTTTTTTTAAATCATTATTATTATTATTGATTATTGTTTTAATTCCCCACTGTCCTTTGTTATAATATCAGTATTTTATCTTCACTGGAAAGACCATATTTCTTTCTGGAAACCCTTCAGATATTTCTCTTAATATTCATAAAATAGCAAAATTGTTTCAGTTGTCCCAAAAGCATCAGCTTTAGGACAAGTTGGAAAGAAGGTTAAGAAAAAAACCCGATGTTTTATACATATGTTTTTGTACATCTTCACCCTAGAGAAGGGAAGGCTTCGGGATGACCTTATAGTAACCTTACAATAGTTGAAAGGAAACTACACAAAGGCTGGACAGCCACTTTTTACAAGGGTGTCCAGGGACAGGACAAGGGGAAATAGCTTTATAATTGGAGAATAATAGGTTTAGATTAGAATTTAGGAAATAATTCTGCATTACAAGGGTGGCAAGACTCTGGAATAGGTTACTCAGAGAGGCTGTGGCTGCCTCCTCCCTGGAGATGTTCAAGGACAAATTAGATGAGGGTTTGAGCCAACTGATCTAGTCAAGAGGCAGCCCTGGTCATGGTGGGGAGGTTGGATTAGATGATCTCTGAGGTCCCTTACGATCTCAGCCATTATTCTATTGAACACATTTATACTGCTGTTACTGATGTGTTTTGCTGGTCACACTCTTAGAACTCCTCTTGTCAATCAACTCCTCATCCAAAGAGAGTTTTCTGTAGTTGGTGTTCAGTGTTTTGTTGGATCTTACAATTTTTTTAAAGGGATATTTTATGAGTGAATTGTTAAACTTTTAGAATCATTATTTCCCTCCTTCTCTGAAATAACTTTAGGAAGTTCTAAGGATTCATCACTACTACCAGTGATGTGTCTGTCTGATTCCTATTTTATTCACTCAGAAAAGCTTGGAGCAAATTTTGTCTCAACAAATATAGTTTCTGTTTGTCTGTAGGAAACTATATTGCCTCTATCTAATAATGGCTGTCTTTAATTAGTATTACTCATTAAAAATCCTAACTAAGGAGGTCCAGAGCATTTTATTGATTATATTTTCATGTCTTAACAGTGTGCTGAGGGTATCCCCCGAATAAAGGGCAAGGAAATAATACACTTAAGTAAGAATTTACATCTCTACTTCAAAATATTATTAATATAAAATGTGATTATAAGCAGAGAATCCATCTGCTGACGTCCTACTTTAGAATTGTAAAGTTGTCCTTATACTGTAATATTGTAATATAAAAATTCTATATGGAAGAGATTCTATATATAATACAAGATATTTAATTTATGGAGTATTATTATACTATAATCACAGAATATCACAGAACATCACAGAACATTATGGATTGGAAGCGAACTCTAAAGATCATCTAGTCCAATCCCCCTGCCACTGCAGAATCACCCAGACCAAGTCCAGGCAGGTTTAAAAAATCTCCCCCCATCCCTCCAGTGCCCCATCACCCTCACTGGGAAGAAGCTGTAGAATCAAAGAATCAGTCAGGGATGGAAGGGACCACAGGATCACCCAGTTCCAACCCCCCTGCTATGGGCAGGGACACTCCGCCCTAGAGCAGGATGGCTAGAGCCTCATCCAGCCTGGCCTTAAAAACCTCCAGGGATGAGACACCAACCACCTCTCTGGGCAACCCATTCCAGGCTCTCACCACTCTCATGGTGAAAAACTTCCTCCTCACATCAAGTCTAAATCTACCCATCTCCAGCTTTGCTCCATTCCCCCTAGTCCTGTCACTACCTGACCATGGTTGGTGTGGACACGATTCAGAGTGCTAACCACTATACAATCATGGCCATAATACTATAATACTGCACTACTACATCTAGATGTCAGATGTTTAGGGTTACTTGGTTGGTTTTAAGTTGGACTGGATGATCTTTAAGGTCTTTTCCAGCCTCATCATTACTGTGAGACTGATACTTTGCTCCAAATTTCTCTGTTAGGAAGTGAAATATTTCAATTTAGCATCTAGAAAGTGAAATTCCAATTTACAGTGAACAACCAGTCAATGATTTAGAACAAAACTACCTTTGAAAGTTGGAGCTTTTAATGAAGACTGACAAGATATTTTATTATCTGCATAGGAGGCACAAGATTCCAGTGGAAAATGTACAGAAATTTTCTTCCTTTGCCGTCATCACCTTCTAACCTGTGGATGATGAGAGGAGATTTATGGCAAGTACTGTACAACTTGGGGTTAGGAAACTGTTCTTTATAAAAGATGAAAATGTTAGAGGGCACCATGAAAATCACTGTTAATAGTGCCCAGATGCCCTTATCAGACCAAAACACAGCTGTAGAAAAGACCTAAAGCTTGAAAAAAAATGAAATCCTTGAGGACACCTCTTAGGGCCTTGGATGTCTTATGGTGCCAATGACAGCTCAATTGTACATTCACTCAGAAACAGGCCTACCTAGTGAGAGATTTGTATATATTTTGTAAAACAACATTTTCTTCAAAAAGTAATGCATGAAGGATGTTATCAGAGAACTGGATGAGCTATGAACTGCATTTCTGCTGAAAAAAATGTTTTAATGAGTGACCCTCTTTCTAGACACTAAATCTCATGTAATATTTAATTTCTGCTAGGCTTATCATGGAAACCACTGTCTAGCTCTGATGATCAGGAAGCCTAGTGAGGTTCATTACTGTTGGTATCTAGATACAAAAACAACATTCCTAATAATTCAGTAGAACAAAGAACCAACTGTATCATGATGTCAAGAGTTCTTCTGCTGACAAAGAAAGTCAATGACTCTGCAGATTTTCTGACACTTAGTGTGTTGATTGACGTGGTACCATCATTATTTTCCACCATATATTTTGAATTCTCTGGGATAGATAAAAGAGTATGCAAATATTCTCCTTCATGCTTTACAGGATATAGCATCTATCCTCCTAATGCTCCAGCCAAAATCAGCACCTGGATGAAGAGCAGCTGGCTAAAGCTGAACCCAGGAAAATTAATGCCAGTTGGAATAGGGAAGCCTTCAGAACTTGCCTCTTCAGTCTATGATACCTGCCCCCCAAACCCTTAAAATCCTAGTTATCATTTTCCTCCATTATCAAAGATTTGGCTCTTTTACAGGGCTCTTCATAGATACAGCATTTCCTACTCCACTTTTTCTAGCAGTCCTACAAAATACACCAAGAATGAAATGGCTCTACTTCCCCAAGAAGCATTTTGTGTATCTTGCTTGTGTATCTTCCATGCTAAAAGGATATTTAAACTGAAAAGAAAGTATATCCAGTAAATGGTTTTTGATTCCCATCCATCTCTTGTCATCCAATTTCTGTTTTCAGAATAATTATCAAATACTGTAAAGTACATAAAAATTACATTGCTTTAGGAATCTGTAATAATAACCTTTAAACCAGAGAGAGATTTTTGAAAGGAAATATTTTTCCACTACTATCTTAAGAGAATAACAACAAAGACTCAGATCCAAGTAGCTCCTGTCCAATGCAGCTTCACAAGAGGCCCCGCACAACACAGGAATGGGACACATTCTGCAGGTTTGTAGAACATTTTGTCTCCGTCTGGTTTATTTTATCTCAGACACATTTTATCGTCATACCCTGCAGATCACAGAACCTCTAAGACACTTCAGGGACTTAAGACATCCAACAAAGCCTTCCTTGACTCTCCTTGGCTGCACATTAGAAGATGTCATTCTGCCTCAAAGCATCTCACAAAACAATTTGCCCTCTGAAAAAGGACCTTCATGAATCCATCTACCAGTGATGGCATCACTCTAGCCAGCAATGACTGCTCACATCTATGTTGATGAGTTACACAGAAAACTCAAAAGTTATGGACCACCCAGTGTGAGGCTTCTGGGAGACACTGAGAAGTCACTTTTCACCTCATTTCTCTCCAGTTTCAAAACCAATTTCCATTTATTATGTTTGTTCTTATTACTGAAATAATAAGAACAATATTAATTAACAATAGTAATAAGAAAAATATCCCAAAGTTAACAGCTCACCAAAACTGTGTTCAAGGGAAGCTTCAACATATAAAGTGTATGTTTTACCATACTAAAGAAGGGATAGCTGTGGGCATAAAGGATCCTGAATGATAACATTGCTAGATTGGACCAAAGATGTTATGTACATATTCAAATATCTTAATTTCTAATTAATAAAATTAATATAGTAATAGTTGTCTGCTTTAAAAACATATACATGAGCACCATAGGAGAAAGAGACCTGGGAGTCCTGTTGGCCAGAAGAACAACCATGAGACAGTAATGTGCCCTTGTGGCCAAGAAGGCCAAAGGCATCCTGGGGTGGATGAGGAGGAGGGTGGTTTGGAGATTGAGAAAGGTTCTTCTCCCCCTCTCTCTGCCCTGGTAAGACTGCATCTGGAAGACTGTGCCCAGTTCTGAGCCCCTCAGTTCCAGATGGACACAGAACTGCTTGACAGAGTCCAGTGCAGAGGCACAAAGATGATGATGACGAAAGGCTGAGGTAGCTGGGTCCTTTCAGCTTAGAAAAAAAGACGACTGATGAGCAACCTCATTAATGTTTAAAAATATGGAAAGGGTAGGTGTCTGGACCAAGGAGACAGACTCTGCTCATTGTCATCCAAAGATGAGACAAGGGGCAACGGGTGTCAGCTGGAACAGACAAGTTTCCACAGAAAGATGAAAAGAATCTTCAAGGTGAGGGTGACAGAGCCCTGGATGGGGCTGCACTGGGGTGTGTGGGGGGTGTGTGTGTATGTGGAGTTTCTTTCTCTGGGAACATTTAAAATCCTCCTGGACTGTTTCTGTGTGACTGAATCTAGGGGATCCTGCTCTGGCAGGGGGATTGGACTAGACGATCCTCTGCTGTCCTTTCCGATCCTTAATGCTCTATGATTCTGTAATAAAAATAAGTGCTATGAAACCAGGATTCAGAACAAATGAAGAACCAAACTGGGTAGTGGGACTCATCCTAGGACCAGTAACCTTCCCCACCCCCACCCCATAATTTACTACAGAAAGTAGTGATGTGGCATAAAAGGGAAGGATCTGTAAGGTGAAACTCCTAATGGAGACCCAAGCCACACATCGTATGTGTTTTTTGAAGGTTCTAGTTAAAAATAGTTCAAATTGGACTACCTGTATCCTGTACTTGTGGACTGAATGCTTGTTAGTGATGGGAGTTGTTTAGATGTTCTCCTGAAGCCTGTTTTCCACTTCCTTTAGAAATAAGAATCCAGACTGTACCACCCAAGACCTCTCCTCAAAGCATGCCCAAGTGCACAAAGTGGGGTTTTGCAGAGTTGTTTCAACAGCACGTTCCAGAATGTGAAATAAATGCTAATCTAGACATAAAGCTGCCCAGAGAGGTTGTAGAATATACACCCTTGGCACTAATCAAGACTTGATTGGACAAGTCCCTGAGCAACCTGATCTATGTTGATTGTCATTCGAGAAAGGGGTTGGACCAGTTGACCTCCAGAGATCTCTTTGAATCTAAATTACCCTACAATTTTATGTGCCCCTGATAGATGGAAGATATTGCTGTCACCTCATTAGCAGTTTTTATAAATTCAGTGATGTGACTATTCATATATAAACTCTTTTATGTCTTCAGTTCATAGAAAATTATTTTCATTCTTTCATACTTTTGTTCTTTACCCATTGCATGGCTGCACAAATTCTGANAAAAAGATCACTGAGGAGTAATTAAAGGAAAACATTCTCCATGAGACCCCAGTGACTCAAAGTGGGAAGGATCTTCAGCTTCATGTTGTTTAAGATGAATGATCAATGATTTTTAAGCAAAAGGACTAATTAAATCAAACACCTAATTGGAGATATCTATGACAGCAAGAAGATAAAATCTTGCAGACCAAAGGGAGATTGAAGATGGTACCCATGCTGTTTCATACCTGAGAAATAACAATTTTTGATTAACTATACCCGTCGATGCTGAATGTAGAGTTTTGTGCTGTGAACACTAAGGTGCTACCAAACTTAAGTGAAGAGTCTGGTTAAAAACTTCTGTGCATCAAAGTCACATTTTCTAGGTATGAAGGATAGAGATATGTTAGCAGATTAACAGGTAACAGGTTAAAGACCTGTTTTGTCATTGCCATTGTCTTTCAGGGAGGTCTGAGAAAATCATTGCTCTGGAGAGGTACGCGTAGATCTGTTGAGGACTGAAAAACTGGAGTAGCCCAACTATTTGGGGACGCAAGAAAGCAGCCACATACTTTTTTACCCCTCTACTCTGCACTGGTGAGACTACATCTGGAGTATTGTGTCCAGTTCTAGGCCCCTCAGTTCAAGGACATAGAGCTGCTGGAGGGTGTCCAGCATAGAGCAATGAAGATGGTGAAGGAAGTAGAAGAGCTTCCTTATGAGGAAAGGCTGAGGGAGCTGGCTCTCTTGATCCTGGAGAAGAGGAGGCTGAGGGGTGACCTCATTCACGTCTATAAATAGGTGAGGAGTGGGTGTCAGGAGGATGGAGCCAGGCTCTCCTCAAGGTCATCTGGTGATAGGACAAGGGGCAATGAGTGCAAGCTGGAACAGATAAATATCAGAATATCCAAATATCAGAAGGAACTTCTTCCCAATTAGGGTACCAGAGAGTTGGAATAGGCTGCCCAGGAGGGTTGTGGAGTCTCCTCTGGAGACGTTCTAGACCCGTTTGTGTGACTTGGTCTAGCTGATCCTGCTGTGGCAGGGGGATTGGACTAGATGATTTTTGAGGTCCCTTCCAATCCCTAATGATTCTATGAGTCTATGAAATGAATCATTATATGTCTGCATAAGATTGAAAGTTAAATACGGTGGTATGTAAGATGTAAATCTATTTTCACCATAATACTTTTGCTCTTGTTCAGAAAAAAAGCCAGAACCCCTAAACCATGGTATCTGTGTGAAGTATAAAGGAGGGATACAGAAGACCATTTGGTAATTTCTTTCCATGAGCTGAACACTCAGGGCACTCTTTGCCAGAGAGCTTCTTTGCCAGAAAACAGCCAACCACAAAAACCAACAAGCTTTTCTGGCCTTCCTCTTTCTGGTCTTCAGGGAAACAAATTTTTCTCTTTGGTTTTTGGTTTGTTCTTTTGTTTTGTTTAGTTTTTCAGTTTGTTTGATTTTTTAATGGAAAGACATTAATTTCTTTATTTTTTCTTTTTAATGCCAAGCAGATACATAGCACAGGTACTGGTAAACTGTCCATGATTCATAGAATCATAGAATCATTAGGGATCAGAAGGGACCTCAAAAGATCATCCATTCCTTACTCCTGCCACAGCAGGATCACCTATATTCCCTGTACTATATCCCCCAGTGAGACTTCTGCAAGGGAAAACCAATGATTTTGAGTTTTCAGGTGTAGATTTGGCCTTAAATTATCTCTTTTACATCTTACAACATCAGTAACAGAAATAAAGTAAACAAAAGGAAAAAGAAAAAAAAAATAAAGCATAAAAACTTGTGGTCACAGTTAAGTAGGAAGATAGATTCTTCTCTTAGGAATCCATTAGGAATCTCCTTCTTTTAGGTATGTCAGTACTGCTGAGAGCAATGTACAGGCAGCAAAATTTATGGAAAAATGGCACTGTAGATCTCATCCTGTTTCACCTTTTTCATTCCAATTGGAACCAGAAGGATCTGCCTCTTTTCTGCCCCACTTCAGGTGCTTATATTTCCACTGCACTACTGAGAGAGGAGAATGGTAAAGAGGTGATTGGATATAATCAGCATGGCCTCACCAAGGGCAAATCCCTCCTGACAAACCTGGTGGCCTTCTATGAACGGGTCCCAACATTAATGGATGAGGGGTGAGTGACTGATGTCATTTACCTGGACCTGAGCAAAGCCTTTGACACTGTCCTACATCACATTCTGGTCTGCAAGCTTGTGGAACATGGGTTCAATGGTGGACCACTAGGAGGGTTAAGAACAGGTTAAGATTGGCTGTCAGTGGGTCCATGTCCAAGTGGAGGCCAGTGGCAAGCAGAATCCCTCAGTCCTGGGACCAGTCTTGTTCAACATCTTTGTCGGTGACATGAACACTGAGTGCACCCTCAGCAAGTTTGTGGATAACACCAAGCTGTGTGGTGCAGCAGACAAGCCAGAGGGTCGGATGCCATCCAGAGGGACCTGGACAGGATGGAGAGGGGGGCACAAGCCAACCTCATGGGGTTTAACAAGATTAAGTGTAAGGTCCAGCATCTGAGGCAAGGGGTCTAACTGAAGCAGCTCCACTAGAAAAAGAGATTACTAGTAGGATGGCAGGAATTGATGCCCACATACAGGCAAAATGATTCCTTTAAGGTCCTACAGGTTAGAAGAGACAATATTGGACTGAAAATGCTGAACACCCGATAAAATTGATGATTTCCATTCAAGAAACAATAAGAGGTTGAAGTGATTATTTTAGGCCTAGAAAGCACATTAGAGAGTTGTGGGATGGTTTGACAGAAGTAGCAACAACCAGAAAAAGCTTCATTAGCTCTACTGTCCATGGAATCATTCGCCCTTTAGCACTGGAACAAGTTTCCCAGAGCAACCAGGAATTGAGGCTCCATCCCTGTAGATACTCCAGATGAGGCTGGACAAAGTTCTGGCAACTTGATCCACTTGAGGATATCCCTGCTCACTGCAGAAGGGTGGGACTAGAAGGCCTTTGGAGGTCCCTTCCAACCCTAGTGATTCTATGATTCTTTGATTTCTTTGGGTGTGTTTGTGCTGAGGTTTTCTCAACAGACGCTATCATGAAATAAATTTCTCTCCTAAGAATAATATAATATAATGATAAGAAATATTGATTGCTTTTGGAAAATAAAGATATTTTTCCTCAGTGCTACCAGGGATAAATGGAATCATAGAATCATCAGGGATTAGAAGGCACTTTGAAAGATCATCTAGTCCAATCCCCCTGCCACAGAAGGACACCCAGACCAAATCACAGAACAGAACATTACAAATTGGAAGTGACCTGGACAGATCATCTAGTCCAATCTCCCTGCCACAGCAGGTTCACCCAGACCAAATCCCGGTGGGTTTCAAATGTCTCCAGAGAAGGAGACCCTACACACCCCCTGGGCAGCCCTCTCCAGTGCCCCATCACCCTCACTGGGAAGAAGTTATAGAATCACAGAATCAGTCAGGGTTGGAAGGAACCACAAATCATCCAGTTCCAACCCTCCTGCCATGGGCAGGGAAAAGAAAAGCTGAAGGGAGCATGAAGAGGGCAGGTTGAACAAGCTTTCAAATTTGCCACAGGAACAAAAGAGGAAGAAAAAAACCTGCATCGTTCTTTTCTGTCGTTTCCTCCCTGCTCTATTATTTGATTAATGACAAATTGTGTAGATGACAAATAATTTCTCCCACTTAACTGCCAACATTTTTATTTTTGTTTTAAATATTCATAAATGAATTTAATGCTCGCGTATGTGGGAGACTAATAACATTAGATAGAGCCAGGCAAGCATTGTGTGAGATTTTCCACACGGTCCTGCCAGAGGAACAAAATCTTTATCACTCCTACTAATATTCCATTCCAGGGCTCCTTTTGTTTTCAGATATCAGAAAAGCTGCTCTTGATTCACAAAATGCATTGATTAAAATAATAATACATATAATAATAATTCCCTGACATAGTAATACTAGGCAAACAAAGGCCAGTGGATGGTTGAGAGTGATGGTCCTTATATTACAGTTTCTTAATGCATATAATCTTTGCTGTGAAGTTGGAGAAAGACTAGAATATGTTGCCCAGAGAAGCTGAGGGTGGTCAAAGGATTACAGAAACACACAATGTCAAAGGAAGGGACCTTGAAAGATCATCCAGTCCTATCCGCCTGCCACAGCAGGATCACCTACACCAAGTTGCACAGGAACACATCCAGGCAGGTTTTGAAAGTCTACCGAGAAGGAGACCCCACAACCTCCCTGGAAAGGCTGTTCCAATGCTTTGTCACCCTCATCTTGAATGTTCTTCTCATCCTTCTGTTGAACCTCTTCTGTTCCAGCTGACACCCATTCACCCTTGTTCTATCATTGGATGACACTGAGAATAGCCTGGATGTTTTCAAGGAAAGGTTGGATGAGGCTTTGAGAAATCTAGTCCAGTGGTAGATGTCCCTGCCAATGACAGGGGAGTTGGACTAGATGACCTTTTGTATCCCTTCTATCTGCAATTCCATGATCAGACACTTCCCTGTCTACGTGTACACAGGCAAGGTGAATGGAACTGGAAAAGGAATCATAGAATTCCTTTTCCAGAATCATAGAATCATTAGGGATTGGATGGGACCTTGAAAGATCGTCCAGTCCAATCCCCCTGCCACAGCAGAATCACCTAGAACAAGTC